>LPNX010762636.1:9691-92432 GCA_001517045.1 Pseudotsuga menziesii
TTTATAATTTGATAATATACCCTCACATATATATAATTTTTATGTTAAAAATTACAATGGTTGTTCTCAATGGGAGTTGATTGAACCATATTCATATATTTCAAATTTAAAATTTCAAACCCTGCTCAAGTTACATGTTGGTGGTACAGGAAATCTTCTCCAGATAAATGCAGCAAAGTTTGCACCTACTCAAAACTATTTCCATGTTGTATCAAGTGTTTAGATTGATATGGGTGCTACTGGTTGGATGCCTTTTTTGCATTTGGTCATTCTCCATTTCACAAGTCATTGCTTGGACGTTGTAGTGTTCTATAAATCCCTTCTTTATAATTGTTCTCCGGTTTGGAATATTTGAGCCCTTGCCTCGTTGAACATGACTAAGTTGTATGACTAGATGCTTCAGGCCTTATAGAATGAAAACAAGCCAAATTTAATTAGCGTTATACAGACTTAGAAGAAGTCAATCACAATGTACACAAATTAAAGCTTTGTCCGAAATGCAACATTCTAAACATGAAGATCAACACTCTGGCATAGTAGAACATTCAATAGTCCTGCACTATGATTCACTTCCATTCCCGTATGTGTGATAATGCTGGAATGAATGCACAACATTAGAATAGGCCTTTAAGTAAGTGCAACATTAGTAGGAATCGAGGAGCTGTATTATATGCATGCTACATGCAATGTCCTTAGACAGTTTTAGAGTATCCAGTTTACACCAATCTAAGTGCAGTTCCAACTTTAGATTAGGAATTTTCCATGAGGAGTTCCATTTTTAGAATTGGCACTATTTCCAAGGCAGAAGATGCATGCACAAAGATTCTTTCTTCTACAGTTGAGGCATGCTATCTTAGGCATAGAACTCATATAGTAGGGCGCACCATTCCATGATGGCACATGCTATCTTGGAGTCAGGGTTTTGTATTTTGTTGGAGAGAACACCCATGGGTGGTCTACATTCATTGTGTCTCATGTTCTCTACTAATCTATAAAAGAGAGACACACCACACCACTGTAATCGTGGGTTATATAATTATTTGTATTTTTCTATTGGAAGTCACAAAGAATTAATGTGTGATTAAGTGCAAGAAATTTGTTTGTTGTCATAATTTCTAGAGAACCGCTTTATGTAGACTTAGTACATACAGTACACTGTTCTGAGTTTTGTTCTAGTTTTTTGTTCATTTGATTTCACCTATGTGTGTTCAAATCTAGTAGTAACAATAATTTTGATAGTTAGTTAAGTCTCCACCTTTTTTAGGAATTTTTGCTAATCTGATCATGATGTACTATAATTTTAACATGGTATTAGAAATTTAGGGTGCAGTGTCTGAGATTTTGCATCTGTGTATGGAATGGGTTGCTTCCTGTGAGAGGGATCTGTTGAAAGATCCTAGTTGGTGTGATGCCCTTGCTTCAGTGATTGAAGTGAACTGGGAATTTGGATAGGTTGTTGCGTGTGATGCCAAAGTAGCTCTAGTGATTGGAGTGTTGATCCACACCTGTGTTCACCTGACCCTAGCGGATTAGGTTCCAACAAAAATTCAACTTTGTTTACCTTCTCCCTGTCTTCAATTGATGAAACCATGGTATTTTATGTTGTCATTATTCTTTTTAGATTAAAGTCAAAAATCAAGGTTTGTCACAAATTTGCTAGCAACCTATTTCTTGTTTATTTCATTCTTAGCATAACATGCCATCTTTGATGCTTTACAACGAAGTATGGTAAATATACTGACATATGTAGGTAGTGCAGCATGAAATCAATGTGGTGCTAATGCTCTTACTCATTAGACTGCCTATAATCCTTTGGAATTGGGACAAAAATAATTTTAATTATAAAAGGATTGAAAGGTAGCTAGTAAGAATGTTTTGGATTCTTGTTTGAATTCTGAATTTTGTTGTGAAATATTTGGTTATAATTTATGAGTCTTACGGTAAGTCCATGGAATTCTATTTTACTTGGTCAGTCTAATGGATTGGTTTGTGGGGATTTTCCACCATTTTTTATTCTTGGTATAGTAGTAGACTTGCTCCTTCCTAGTTTTTGAAGATTGAAACTTAAAAGATTCATGCTAGTCATGTGGTGTGATTCCTGAGCTTTGTAGATTATTAGCTGAAATTTGAAATATACACCATGTCAAAAACTTGTTTGAGTTTCTTAATATGTGCAAATCCTAAAAACCCATGAATTATGTGGCCATTCCAAATATGATATAACTTCCAATTCTTCTGATACCAACGGGTTTCTTCTTTACTTTTGTACCTCTATATTAAATTTTTATGTATTTCCTTCATTTTATGAACCCATTCTAATATCTTGAAGACATTTAGTAAAGTTTTGCATTTATCCTTGTCTTACAGGCTCGCTTCCATTATATTTGCGAACACTGGAGACTAAAGTTTTAAAACCAACCATGTGAAGATGCAAGTAACTTATTGTTCTGTCTTGGCTTGCATTTTCTAAAATTTCCAATCTTAAAATTCTATTAGGGTCATATACCATGATATCTGAGTTCCCTAGCTTATTATTCTTACTATTTAATATTTATTCACCAAAAAATTGGTGTTCACCATATGCGGATTTCTCATAAGGGTTCACGATTCTTGGAACATTATGAAGTAAAAACTTAGGGAATATTCCTTCTAAGTTGCTTAGGCTAGTGTAGTGTCTAAAAGGTCTTGAATCCTGTCACAATTATCAATTTCTAAATTTTGGTCTCGCTTTCAAACAAGGTCTTTCTCTCCTTATACCTAATTTATGAGAACATATTTTAAAATGCAGGATACTCTCGAAAACAAGGACTAGCTTCTGCTTTTCTTGAACATGTCAGTGCAATCTGATCCTTTCTGAAGTTTTCCATGTTAATCGTTCTGCTTAAACATCCCCATGTTTAGCAGATTCTTGCAAAGCTCTGCTTCTAAGCGAAGCTGACTGTAGTCTTGTAAACCAGAAATGAGAAACAACATTGTTGCTTTCCAGGAGAAACAGTTTATCAAAAATTGCAACGGGTGTTATATTGGACCACCTTGCAAGGAAGTTGGTTCTTGCTGGTGATCAGCTCTACAAACATACAAAGTAGGGAAAAGGTGCTCCACATATGAAGATGGTCCGGATGCTTAAATATGGTGTGCTAACATGGGGGAAGTCACAGAGAAGAAATATTTACATTAAGGAAGTCGTGTTGAGACTGAGTCCTACATTCCACAGAAATCATGGGAAAGGTGATGCTAATATACCAGGGGCATTTAGAATTGTCACTATGAAGAAAAGAGAAGTTCACTTTGAAGCAAGAAATGATGCCAATGCATAAGTCTAGGTTCATGGAATTAACTTGATTACAAAAGAAGCTACCATGTCAAGTGGTCCTGCAGTTGCAAGTAAAAGTTCTTTTATAGCCGAAAACAAACCTGGTGTCTTTGCGCTGAGATGTATTTCTTTTGTGCGAATTTGAATTGGTATCAAACATCATCCAAACAAAAGAAAATATTTGCAGGTAGTTAAAGGATCAAGTTTGGTTGTTGTTTTGTGGCATTATATATTAGGTAATAATATTTCCTCAAGTTCAGCCAGTCGAACTCACAAGCAGGAAACAATTCAAAATTTAGTAGCTGGTATTTCTGAGAAGAAAAAGGAATGAACAATATTTGCATAGGACGTTGGGATTTTGTGAGATTCAATGTGTTGAATGCATCCAAATTTATTCCAGTAGAGGTTTCCATCATATTGGTTAATTTATTTACTTGTGTTTAAGAAAGAAGGGAAGGTGGCAAAGTCATTATTGTTTTGGGAAACTTGTGTAATATATCCAAGATTTGAGTCAATTCTAATTTAATGAATCAATTTTAGTTGTCTTTGAATGTTTAAATATTTCTTTATAGTCAAATTCCTAGCCTCCATCTTTAGCTATTTACACTAGGTTTTGATGTAAGCTGTATGGAAACAAATTCTATCAGTGTGGAAAGTTGTTGCAACATTGCAGAGTTTCACTGGGGCGATTAACATTCCCATAGCATAATCCTTCAACATGGTCTAAACTTATGATATGACATGCCATTCCTTCTAATATAAAAAATTTATATCATCTCTATTCAATGCTTTTGTAAAAAAAATGAATATATAGTTAGAATTAGCTTAGGAATTCCATAACACCTAGAGGACCATTAGTTTTTTCGTAGCCAACCAGAAACCTTAATTTGTTTGGCATCATTATCCCATGCATGTAGACCTGGAAGATAATGGTCAGCTCCAATGTTGCTCCCATTAAGTGAGATTTTGTTACTGTAGTTCTGATTTGTTGGGGAACATTATTATTTACTATACTACAGACCTTTGGAGAGTTTCACATTATGACTAGATTTTGTTGTTCTGTAGGTTTTACTTACTTCTTGTTTTTCAAGTCCTTTCATTAAATTAAGAATTATAATGGTGCCTTTATTTCTGTATTTTGTAAATTCAATTTTCTTACAGGGGTCTCATCATCATTGATTTAGAGTGACCAGTTTTCCTCAATGTAGTTGGCAAGAATTTTGTCAAGTCATTTTAGATGGTGAAAATCAGATTTAGAGATAGGCATAGATTGCATTCAAGAGTTGATCTTCATAAAACATCCTCTGCTTAGAATCCTAATATTGTGATCCTAAAATTTTGAATCAACTTCATGGTTTTGTCATGCTCTAATTTTTTATAACCAACAATAGGTGGGTTCTGATTTGACACTTGTTATTATTGTTGTTGTGTACACGCAACTGATTTTATCTGGGGATTTCGAGTGTAGGTTAGTGTCTCGATTAGTAGCGAGTAGCGATAATATCCTAATAATGCTCTTCTCGTTACTTTAGTGCTTACACTAAATGTGCTGACTCTATTTCCTAATAATTAATAGAGAATTCATTTTGATTGTACAAGTACCACCAAGACTTTAGGAATGACATCTGGATCTTGCTTGAATTTTTTATCTGAAACAGACCATTGTCAGTCTGAAGTTTGTTTAATGTTTTATCCAAATAGGTCATTGTGGAATCCCAGTGTTAGCCTTCGTTTGAAAGTTTGGTATCTTGCTTTTCTTTCTAAATTATAAAAGTTTGATCATTTTGTTAAATCAATTTCAAGGACAACCAACATAGATCCATCTTAACTCCAGCTCTATCAAGCGCTAAAAGGGATCAAATCCTTTGTACTCTAAAAAATGCTTGTACCTCAAGGGATTTGATCACTTTGGAGGCTTGGTAGATACAAAGTTAAGATGGATCTATGGTGGTTTATTTTATTAGCCATCCCCTTCTTTTAGTGTTTTAGTTTTCAAAAACATCAAATCAAGGACAGAGTTTTACTCTTGGTGTTCATGTGGCCTACTTGTCACATCATTAAAGCTTGAAATTATCAAGAGTACATGGGGTAGCAAAGGCACTATAATCATCATGATGAGATTCATCACTAGTAATATTAGATTCACTGTTGCTACCATCACCAAGATCATCATAATTTTCTGCTATGGTTTGAATAGGCTTAACCCATGGAGAAGATGAATTCGTTGAATCTATGGCCATGCTGCTTAAATCCAAGTGCAAATTACTATGAGCATAAATAATATCTCTCAAATATCCAAAGAATAACATGTTTCTTTTAATTGGACTGTATATGGTTAAAGCTTCCCCAATTCCTTTCGCATGCGGAAGCACTTGATCCTTGGCTCAAGATATGAATGGAAAAATGTTTCAATTTGGGGGGTTCTACACGACAAAAATCCTACCAGTTATATGCAGTAGTATTGGTCGTGTCTTCTTTGGCTAAAGCACTTCCAAATATCCCCTTTTCTAACTTGTAAGCTCTAAGATGGTCTATAACCTTATGTGTTAAACTTTTGGGTTACTTTGAAAGTGTTTACACCATGTTTGGGGGTGCTCCATGAGATTTGGGGTACATAGTGTAAGACTTTCCCTTGGATGGTCTGAGATATATTGTAAGCATGAGATATGGCATGTCATGGATATGCATAGTTGCGATCAGTGTTGCAAACATTGTTGATAAATTATCGATGTTTCGATAAATCTCGTGATTTTTAAATTGACAATTTTTTGTGAAAAAAAAATCGATCTTTTCACCCATTTTTTCTCGATTTATCTTGAGATATTGCGGATTTTTTCCCCATTTTTTTAAAGGAGATTTTGACTTCATGGAGGGTGGAGTATGCTTGTTTTTTTTCCATTGTTTATCAAATCTAGACCGAATTGGAGGGTTAAAATATAATTTTGGGCGTGAACAACCTTATGAAAAGTGAACAATGGAAAAAAACAGGCTTGGAGGAATGTCGGGTTGAATTTGAGGGTTAAAATGGCATTAAGAAACAATTTTGGGCATGGATATGGACATAAATAACAGAACTGGGAACTCCAACATCCTCAAAGGCTCAAACCTTCATTTTAGGCACAAATAATGGTTATTCTAACCTCCCAATCAACCATTTACAACAATATTATGAATTCTAGGATCTTTTTCTCCACAAAAGGCGTGCAAACAAACGTAAAAAAATAGACCTGAGCTCATTTCAGACCCTATAAACCAATTCTAAGTTTGATTTAGGTGATTTTGGGAAGTCTCTTGATGGAGACCAGTAGCGAATAATATTCCTGGGTAGTTTTCCTTACAACAGCAGTGGCAAAACGACCCTAAAAATTTCCTAAGATCATTGTTCAAGGCTGTTAGGAGGCTGGGTCATACCCAAAAATTCCCATGAGGTCGATTAAACCTAGAGGAACCACCCATATTTGCACTTTTCACCTCTGTTTATACTGTTTGATAAATTTTGTCACTGTCATGGCTCCCAAAACTAAACCAGAATTAATTTCTAGGGTTTGAAGTTGACCCAATGTTGCCAGAAGTGAAGATCTGCCCCTTTTCCATTTCTAGAATATCTAAGAATCAATTATCAGCATGGCATTCCTCTAAAAACATAAGGTGAAAACCCTATCCAAATAGGGGGGTAATAGGATGAAACCCTATGTTTTGGAGGAAAACTTTCTTAAGTAGAGCAAGAAAGTGGAGGGGAAGGTAGCATGGGGATTTGATAAAAAAATCCCTTGTATGATTGAAAAGGTTTGTTTGTGCCAAAACAATGCCAGTATCAAACCCAAGCACAGAGCTCACAAGAAAAGGGGAAGAAAACACAAAATCCATCTCCAAGTGCCAAGTCAGTTTGATTCAGGGGCATATACTATTTGAGTAAAGTCATTTATGATTTCTCTGGGTCAAGGGAACTTAAGAAGACCGAGGGTCTCACATGTTTCTAATTTGATTTATTTTGTTGAGAGATTGAATAAAGAGGATAAGGATATTAGATCATTTTCCCAATGTAATCGATAGGGTTAGTTGAGCATTTACAGAATTGTAGCATCTAATTAGTTATTTGTCAAGTGGGTCACTAGTTAGTTTAGTTACTCATGGATTATGTTCCTTCTTTATAGGATCAAAGAAGCAGAATTCGAGTTTTATTTAGTTTAGTTGATGACCTTTAAGTTAATTAGCTTTTTGGTGGCTCAATAGAGCTAGGGTTAGCTCGCAGAAGTTGAAGATAGAGATTCAAGTGGAAGAGGGCTCAGAATTATCAATTCATTGGAGAAAAACAAAGACAATTTCTCTCGGTAAAATCAATCTCTACATTGTATGATAGGCACAGAAAATTAAATAAGAAACAAAGTGATTTTCTATATGAAGTATTTGAGTTGAATAACAGTGGAAATATAGTCTATTCGCTTGTTTTAATCTGATGGAAGAGTAAGTCATCCGTGTAAATATTTATTTTATATGGAATTGAATTTGACTTTAACAATCGCAATCCAGATAATCAATGGGAATCTATAAACATGAGAATTGCGTGCGCAGATGTTGAAGGGATTAACATTGTTGTAAGGCAATTAACATGGGATAATTAATGGGATACTTTTTTGCTGTAACATTGATAATTTGAGATACATTACCTTCATGCAACTGATTTTAATATTGATGTTTTGATATTTATCTCTTACATTGTCTCTTTCTTGTATGTGACAGGAAATGACACTAGAATTTGAGAAAGCTAGGTCTAGGAGATATCTATTCACATACATAGTGTCCTAACATTAAAGGATAAATAACTAATTTGTCAACACTTTCACTAAGTAAGAATGAGCACATTCAAGTACACGAAACCATGTTGTTTTTTAACAAGAATATCTTGACAAATTTTTATGGTTTGTTTATTGCTTTTGTTTGAAGCATTTTGTCAATTTTTGAAGTTTGTGTGTATTTTGGTTAAATATTGTGTTAGTCCCTTCAATGCTTATAGTTCTCATTTGATGTTTGATTTAACCATTTTCTGTAGCTTGAATCAAGATTGGTTTTAGTCGATTTCCATTGATTCAGGGTTTGAGAAAATATATTTGTATTACCTTTTAGTTGCATGAATTAATTGTCTTCACTTTTTCGAATCTCAATTCTTTTATGTTGATTGCATATTTTCTTTGTAAATACTTATCGTTATTCAAAAAAATAAATGAGCTCTACATATCTAAGTGAAGAGAAAAATGGTCTATGCACTAGGTTCCTATGCAATGATCATAGGATACCTATTGGCATGAAACCAGCATTCATCTAATGCAATAATTAATTGGCATAATTACAATGCATAATTGTATTAACCTCCATGACCACAATTGGCTAATGGAGGCCAAGATCGAGCATAATGTCTGTTTCTATCAGCTTATTGGTTTGTCAAAATTCAAGTCCCCAGATGTCTGTTGGACCATTAAGGGACGAGATAACAAGTGGAATCCCCACTTTCCCTGAATCTAGTCAGTGCAGTTGTGTTTCACTAACACCTTCCAATTGTGACTCGTGAGTCTACATGTTCTATTGTTGATGTGTGATTCATGTTATTTGACTAATGTTGTTGTTCCTCTATTTTTACAATATTTTATAAATCAGTGAAAGATTCGCTAGTTTTGACAAATTTTTATAATGAAGTTAAATATTCGTGAAGATTTTACAATATCTTATGACTTAGTGAAACATTCGCCAAGTTTTTACAATATCTTATAACTTAGTAAAATATTCACCAAGATTTTACAACATTATATAATAAAATCAAAGATTCACCTATTTTTTATATATACATTATATTATTGATAAAATCGCCTTCAAATTTTCCTATATATCGAAAAGATTCACCCATTTTTTATACATATAAATTTAGGGGTGGTTCTTAAAATAATCCCTGTGTGCATCTTCTCCTCTTAACATTGCACTTATTTTCCTCATCCTTTCTATAGACTTATCTCTCACTTCATCGATTTTAATATTATTTTAATTTCATATCCATATATTCATTTTCATAGTGTTTAAATTCATAATTTATATATATCCTATTACATACTAATATTTTATGTTTTATGTTACACATTACATGTTCTATGTTACACTTTGCATATTCTATGTTACACATTACATGGTGTATGTACTGTGTTGATATTTCATATTGTGCATTGATGAAAATTATTTAAATTTTTCAAATTTAATAAAAAAAAAATTGCTTATCACTCATATTAATGAACATACAGAAACATTTCCAAAAACCTCCTATAATGATGATAATTAACATTACAATTTATATTTAATATAGAAACTAATTGTTCATAACAACTCACATAACTTCAATAGTTGTGTGTACAATGATTAATGAAATATAGTATATGTAGAATAAATGGAAATCCTTTGTAGAATTTGGTTCAAGGCTTTGTACACTCTAAATATGATCATGAATCATTTATAAAAAATGTTTTTATTGAATATATTGCATGTTTAAATTCATTGATATTTTTAGTCAGAAACTAACTTACAAGTGACGCACTTGATTGAACTTAATCAATCGTCAATAATCATGTACAAATGACTAGGAATCATATGGCTTTAAGCATTGATGACAATGATGATCTAAAAGAAAATCAACAACTATGACAAATTCAAGAATTCATTAGCCTTGAATATGAGATGTAAGAGATCATTGTAAAGATATGAAAATCAATATGTATTTAAAGAATAATCAAGCTTGTATAAATATTTGCTATTTTTTTAACAAATAATGACAATATGATTTAAGTAAAATAAAATGTTATTCAAGCTTGTATTTATTTTTTAATTTGTTAACAAACAATGGCAATATGGTAAACTTAAAATAAAAAGTTATTCAATCTTGTGTAATTTATTTGCTAATTTTTTAACTAACAATGTCAAAATGATAAGTAAAATAAACTGTAATTCTTGAGCTTGTATTTATTTGCTAATTTTTTTACAAACAATTACAATATGATAAGTAAAATAAAATGTGAATCTATGGTTAAAATTGTCATGGATATATTAAACAATTATCATTATTTCATCAAAATATTATAGTTTATGAAGTTATATTTTTTGCTAGCACGCTTATATGAAGTTATTATTTTTTATGAAAAGAGAATTGATTGCAAGCATACACAAAGATTGTCCATTCTATGTTAACGTAACTTGTGGAACAATGGATTTTATATTAAAGTTTGTGCAATGGGTGTCATAGGTTGCATCAAATACAGAATCGCATAAGTGTAACTTATATGCATGAGACACCATGATGATAATCATTTTGATCTTATAAATGATGCAAAACTCTTTGTAATTTATACACCATCTTATCATATTGCCTTGAGGAATATTTTATTGCAACAACATTTAATTTTGGTGCTTTAAAAACAAATATTCTTGCATACTGCATTTGTTTCAAATTTTCTAATTTGCTTATTTTTCATTGAAAGACAATGAAATTGAACAATGTAAAAGTCCCTTATTTGGTCAGAGAACTAAACAATTTCAAAATTCAATTAACTTATGCATGGATAGATCCTGGCCATCCATCGCAGGATCGTGCACCCTCTAGTTTCTCAAGAGTAATTGGGAGCTTCAATGACGTTGGAATGGTTGCAAATTGTTTAAGAGGGTTGGATGATTCCACACAAGAAGAGTTCAGGAACCCAACCCCTGATCAGATAATCAAAGAGCATGTTACTAACATAATCAAGTTGTACTTTTAACAACAATCAGTGGTTACACAAGCCCAAATCCTACATGGATTGATAAAACACAAAAAATTGAAACATGCCACAAAGTTGACATGTGAGAATGTTATAGAAAATGTAACAACTGTACTAGCTGCATTGGAAAGTCAAGAAAAAATGATATCAGAGTTGCTCATAGGGAAATTACAACTGCTATTGTGGCATGAATCACCTCAAGAAATTGAATGGTGACAACAATGTCAAAGTTTCTCCACATTTCAAGAAAAACACTACACAAATACACTAAATTCAGGGTAAAGATAGATGAAAACGATGAAGTTGTTTGTTGGGTTCTTATTTGCAGAGAAGCATATCAAGACAGTATGCAGGAGGGAATCAGAGAGAAGTTGATAAAGTATTGGGACAACAATTCTTGTGTTATACCATATTGAAAACATGTCCTACGACAAAATTCCCGCAGAGGCGTTTATAAGGAGCATTGCAAGCATGTTATGGAGATGACAGGAGTTGCTTTGTCTGAGGAATTCAAAGAATCAAATCCTGGTGTCCATATCTCATTTAGCATGTTCAGTAAGTTGAAACCGTGTATATTAGGCCAAATATGATTCAGGATACTTGTTGTTGTTGATACCATGTTGAATTCCATTTATAATAGGACACATTTGTCGATTTTTGCAAAAAACATTGGGATGGTGAACCAGCTCCTCACACAGTGCGGAATTTTATTTCTATGATACTATACAATAGGAATCCTAAAAATTCTATTTTCATTAAAAGGTGTGTAGGTGGAAGAATATTCCATGAATGTGGTGATTTGGCATTTCTCCATAGGAAGTTTCCTATCGATCGAACACACCCTGGATTGTCAGATAGCACAGTTAAGTGGAAGAGATATGAGTATGTCTCCATGAATCCATAATCTTCTTCACATGTTCCATCTAAGAGGATCGACTTGCTTGAGGATGAGATTCCTATTTCAAACTTCATGGACAAGTTTTAAAGTCATATTTACAAATACATTAAACACTCCCACAGGTCTAGGTGGCAAGCTTTAGAATTTAAGCTTTCTCGTGAGGTTTTTTAGCCAGGCACAATCCTATCGATGGTAGACTTTGCTAAGAATTACACATTTGCTCCTAAGAGAGAGATACAAAGTGAGTATTGTCACTCTGACTAGCTGTCCATATTCATACATGTATTGTATAGAAATGCTTAGGCGAGCATTGATGGTAGGGATAGCACTCCTTAATCACGTGATGTGATCAAGGAATACCATTTTTATGTCAGTGATGATCATGAGAATGACACATTGTTTGTCAACACTACTTTGGGTTGATTTATGATTCATTCAAAAATAATGAGGTGCCATTTATAGAACATTCAATTTTGTCAGATGGGTGTGAGGGGCAGTTCAAATCAGCATGCTCCTTTTATTGGTTGAGTCACCTTCACAAAGAGACATGAATTTGACACACCTAGATCTTTTTTGAAAAAGGGCACGGAAAGGGTGAACATGATGGTGCATGTGCATGCGTGAAACAAGCACTTAGGAGGTACCAAATGAGTTATAATGCATCTTGACTCAAGTGCTCAGCAGAAGTAGTTGATTGGTGCACACAAAATTTGGGTCACCAAGGTCATGAACAAGCAATTTCGATGTGCAAGTAGGAACAATATATATGATGTTTTGTATTCGATACAGGTGTTTTTTGGATGTTTCCCTTGGCAATGTCACTAAATCATTGCCATGGTATTGCAAGACCATACCCGATACAAGAGAACTGCATTCATTTTGTAGTGAATACATGGGCGACATATATTCCATTGAAATGAGGAAGTATGTTTGTTTCTGTGAGTTCTGCATTGACGGCAATGGACTGGTGCTTGATCATTCCATGAATTATGCATATGTCAAACAATGGAAATATGTCCCTATTAATCCAAAGGGAACACATCCAATTCCAACATGGCAAGAGATGCACACTGATGAGGTAGTGGTTTAACTAGATAATGATTTGATTAATGGATTCATTATGCCATTCACACATTCAAGTTTCAAATAGTTGATTGAATGTTTATACTTCTAGTCTTGTACACATGCATATATATAGTTACTATTTGTTTAATATTTGAAAATCTTGATGTGGGTGATGTATTCGTTGTAATTGCACCACTGGGAAATGACGAGCATGCAGCATATTCTTTTATGCGATGTACACAAATCAAAAGCAGTTTGGTGTGACCCTATGTCAATGGAGAGTTTACGTACCAGGTTGGTGACCTAGTTTTGATGGGCCACTTTTTTGAAAAAGTGAGAAGACAAGGTGATTATATTATTTATAGGGATTTCATGCCTAAATATATATCTTGTCAGTGCAGTCATTTGGTGGTGGCGGCTCAAATACATCTCATTGAAATCAAGGTGAAGAGGGGTGAACCAAAGATATGGAAGATGTCAGTAGCTGACCATGATCGTATTATGGAGCCATGCATTCCTATAACGCCTTGGCTGGATGAATGAAAGTTATATGTCACTTTTGATGTTGACATAGTTGACATGCTTTTGAAATGTAGCAAATCAAAATTTCTTCTGAAATATGTCATTTGTATTTAAATGTAATTTTTGTAAGCTTATATATGTGAGTATGTGCATTCACCTATACCTAGGAATACCAACAATGTCTAAAGACCATGTTATGGAAGCTCAACTTTGTCTATGTAACGTTTTTTGGTGTATTTGTGCAAATACATGTATATTACACTCTATTTGTGCAAAGTTCCAAATTACATGTTACAATATTGTGGACAAGTTGTAAATTGTAAACTTGTAAATTTTTTCGATGTATTTTAGACTAGACTAGACTAGAGATTGTAGACTAACTTGCTTCTCCCAACATTATCATTATACGTTGCATATTTTGTTAGTGATATGCAATACAAAGACCAACACATACATTTATTACGTCCTTGTTGAATCCACCAATTGCAATTGATATTTTTTTCCCCTTTTTTACCCTATCTTTGTCTCTGCCCCTTTTAACTCTTTGTAATATTCATTTGTTGTAAATTGTAAACTTGTAAACTTTAAAAATTGTAAATTGTAGACTTTGCAAAATTCTGAATTTTAAACTTGTAAGTTCCTTGTAAATTATTGGAGATGGGTAAATTTTGTAAACTTGTCAATTAAATTAGATTGAATTGTAGATTTTAAATAGTAAATGAAAATTGCAAAATGTGAATATAGTTTAGTTCGAGTGTGATTTTTGTAAACTTGTAAATTCTTTTGCAAATGAAATTAATTTTTATTTTTCTGTAAATGAAATCTAATTTTGAATTGTAATTGTAAATTGTAGTTGTAATTTAAATTTGCAAATTGTGAGTGTAAATTGCAACCAGTAGATTACATTGTATAGTTGTTAATTTTATAACATTTTAATTGTAAATTATGTTAAATTGTAAGTTTCGTTTGATTGACAATTTTGCAAACTTGTAATTTTTTTTACAAATGAAATCAAATTTAAAATTGTAATTATAATTTTTTTTGTAAATGAAATCAAATTTTACATTGTAATTGTAAATTGTAGTTGTAATTTAAAATTGCAAACTGTAATTGTAATTTGCACCTAGTAGATCTTATATTGTAAAGTTGTAAATTTTGTAACATTTTAATTGTAAGTTATGTTAAAAATTGTAAGTTGCATTCGATTGACAATTTTGCAAACATGTAAACTTGTAAACTTTGTAAACATTGTAAATTTTGTAAACTTGTAATTTATTAAATTGCAAAATTGTACAATTTAGTAAGATTGTAAAACATTAAATATTGTTAAATATGTTAAAATTGTAACTGAAGACAAACTTTAAACTATAACTACAAAAAATTAAAACATTTAACAATCCATCATGTTAAAAAAAACCATATATATATATATATATATATATATATAATCATAAAGTCCAAAATAATCAATTCCACAAATAACACAGTCTACAATTCACCCCTACGCCATTGATCAAGAGATCGACCATCATGGCCACTACCGTCAGTTGCACTATGCCCTTGGACTTCCTCATGCACATCACAAAGAAAACAACCCAGGTCTGAGAACTGCAGAAGTTAAAACCGTGAACTCTACAAGTCAATTACATACCAAATATTTAAATTACATGTACAATGTGACAAAAAATATATATATATGAAACACAGATCTGTGAACTGACCTCGCTCGAGTCGAGTGTTAGGTTTGGGAGGATGTCACCTATCTGCCCAAATGAGCCTTCACTAGGACCCGGCTGATCAGCACCAACCCACTCATATGTAAACATCACAGAGGCTTCAACACCCTCATCTGCACCTTCCTGTGTCTGTTTCCATGAAATGAAAATAGTTATATTAATGAATTACAATTTGAACTTGAGAATTACAATTTGAACATGTAAATTATAATCTAAACATAAATGTGCAAACAATTCAAACAAAAATAACTAGTACCTCGTCGAGTGGTGTGCCATGAGTAGGAATTGGGAGGGGCTATGTAGAATCATGTGCATTGCCCTTTCCTCTATCCTATACAAAATGAACAAGATAAATGATGAAAGTTAGAACAAACCAAAGTATTACGTGTAGAGGAGAAGGAGCTCTGTGAGTATGGTGACTTGAAAGGAAGGAGGATTTGAAGGGAATTTCAACTGCAGGGTCTGATAAGTGGGGACAGAGGCTTTGGCCTATTCCACAGATCATTCAATCTGGTCTGGGGATGAGTGAGCCCTCAGACGGGGGGGGGGGAATCCCCTTGTTTAGAGATCGGCCATGGAAATTGAGTTAGATAAGGGGAAAAGGCCAATCCCCGATTCCCAACAAGAGAAGGAAGGGGAAGGAACTAGTAGAATGGCTAAAGAAAACATGACAAAGATAGTGAATAGGAGAATGGGACATTGTTTACCCAAATCAAAGATAGTCCCAAAGCTATAGATTAAATCTACCTGATTCAAGGAAGATATCAGCTACATGAAAGAATGTGCTCTCATAGGGAATTTTGTAGGGATATAACCTTCGAGGAAAACCCTGATGTGGTGGATAAACACCACTTGGAAACCTCAAGGCCATTATGACTTGCAACTAGGGGAAAAAGGATTTTTCATGGTTATCTTTTCTAATGAAGAGGACATAAGTAGAATCTTAGTGAAAGAGGGTCGTATTTCTTTAACTTTATGGGTCTGTTCTTGATACCGTGGAAAGAAAGATTTAACCTAGACAAAGAGAACCTCACAATTGCACTGGTATGGATCAGAATGTATTCCTTACCGATGGAATATTGGCAAGAAGAAATCTTAATGGAAAATGGGTACATACTAGGAAATTTTGTAAAAGTGTTCAAGCAAACTTGACAGAGAAGGTATACCTCCTATGCAAGGATTTGCATATATCTTGATATATAAAAGGATCTCCCATATGGAATAGATATAACATGGGAGGATGAATATTGGTTCCAAGCAATAGATTATGAGCAAATATCATTCAGATGCAAGAGATGCCATGAACATGGGCACCAGTTCAAAGGCTACCCACAGAATAAAAAACCAAGAGGAATGAAAGAATAAGAAAATCAAGATATTGGGGGGTTTATTCATGTGCAAAATAAGAAGAGATCATCCAAGAAGTCCACTGGCCCTGAAATTTTCAAGAAAGTTCAGACGCAAAACAGTTTTGAAGCTCTCCAACAACCTCAAGAACCTAACATTTCAAACATCTATACAAGCATAAAGATCCAACACCACCAGCCCATCATGGTGGTGATAACCAAGGAAATTGCAGCACAAGCCCCTCCTCATAAATCCCAAGAAAAGGATCCAAGCCCAAAGACCCAGATCCATGAAGAACAGCAGGATATAAAGGAAGACACCAACAAGACTCAGGAGGTGGAAGAGGAAAATAGGGAGATAGGAGATCTGGACTTGGATGGGCTAGAAACAGCTTTGTCAGCACTGGTCCCCGAGAATATTATCCCATAACAAGTTACCCTGCTGGAAAAGGCAATAATCAAAGACAAAGAAATGAAGTCTCTAGGGTTCTCAGCAGAATCCCTCAAAGATTCGGAAGGAAAAAAGAAAGCTAATAAAGAAACCAAAGGTAGACATAGTAATGTGCAAAGAATCCAAATGGTTGTAGCTCAACTGGTGGCTTCAGGGCAGTATCCTACAATAGATGTGGCCCTCTCTCCCTCAAACAAATAAGTTTCTAATGCATATCACATCCTGGAATACTAGAGGCTATAGTAGTACCTTGAATATTCATCTTCTAAGGAGAAAGATTGAGTTGGAAAATCCTAGAGAGATCTTTCTGCAAGAGACTAAATACTCGGAGACAGATCTGAAAAGTATAGGAGGAAAAGTCTGGAAAGGATGCGAGACTGTAGCAGTGGATGCTAAAAAGGTGGTTGGAGGCATTGGAATCCTTTCGAATCCAAAAGAGGTCTTCCTCTATAACTTCTCTGCAACCGAGTATTATCTTTCTGTTGCGTTTCACATCATAGCTACTGGAATAAGGGGATTCATGACCAATGTGTACGGTCCTCCAAGGGCAGAGCAGAAAATGCAATTTATGGATTCCCTTGGGATGATTAACAACATGACAGAAGGAAATCCATGGATCATTGGAGGGGAATTCAACCTGATAAGGAATCTGGAGGAAAAGAAAGGAGGGATAAGACAGATAAATCCCATAAATGATTCCTTTAATGAAGTCATCGATAACCTCGAATTGGTATATCTAAGAAAAAATAATGACACTTTCACTTGGAACAACAAAAGGACGGGAGATAGAGGCATAGCTTACCATCTAGACCGCTTTTTGGTGTCACAGTCTATCATGATGAACGGGGGAGATTTAAAAGCGTTGGTCCTTCCATCAGCTGGATCTGATCACTGGCTTATCAAGCTTGAATGGGAAAATGTAGGTTCTAACCTATGCAGACCTTTTAGCTTCAAAAAAATTTGGCTACTTCAACCCGACTTCCAAGAAAAATTAAAATAATGATGGGAGGAAATCCCAATGATTAGGGGAACTCGAATGTACCAGTTCCAAAAAAATCTCAAAATCCTCAAATCAAACATTAAGAAATGGAACAACAAATCTTTTGGTAACATATTCCAAGAAAAATTGAAGTTAGACAATAAAATAAAAGAATTACAAACCAAGGGCATGCAGGCAGGTTTCACGGAGGACATTCGGGAGCAGGAAATCTCTCTACTTCAGGAATTCAGCCAAAGGGAACACCAAGAGGAAATATACTGGAACTAGAGAGCCATAGTGAAATGGATCTAGGAAGATGAATGAAATACTAGCTTCTTTCACAAAGTGGCCAGCCATCATCGTCAAATCAATCGTCTAACCATACTGAAAATGGAAGAAGGTCTTATTGTGGAATCCTAGGAAGACCTAGAACAAAATATTAATTCATTTTTTGCTAACCTTCTGGAGGAACCAGATGAGGACAAAGAGACCTCTTAGAGGGAGGTCCTAAGGCACATCTCCCAAGTCATCACTGAAGAACATAACCTTCTATTGTTAAAAACTATAGAGATTGATGAAGTCGAAGAGGTGGTCAAGCAGATGGCTAAGGATAAAGCCCCAGGACCTGATGGATTCACCACCAACTTCTTCCATGCATGGAAAGATTAGCTAAAAGAGGAATTTTGGGCTCTGGTGGAGGATTAAATGCAAGTTTCCTAACACTCATCCCTAAGGAGTCAGGTACTGAAGACCCTGGTAATATTAGACCGATAGCCCTATGCAATTTCATTTACAAAATCATCTCCAAAACTATTGTTAACTGACTTCGCCCCTTGCTCCCCCTAATCATATCCCCTGAGCAATCGAGGTTTGTTGAAGGAAGACAAATTTTGGACGGCATCATCTTAATCCATGAAACCATACACTAGGTCAAAATTGGGAAAATTCTAGGTATGCTCCTTAAGCTAGATTAATCTAAAGCTTATGATAAACTAAACTAGCAATTCTCAGCAGGAATGCTCAAGAAGTCCAGGTTCTTTGATCAATGGATTGGGTGGGTCATGAATTTGGTTTCTTCATCCTTCTTCTCTATTTTAGTTAACGGATCACTTTCCCCACCCTTCCAAAGCACACGTGGTATAAGAAAGGGTGACCCACTATCCCCTTTTATGTTCATCATTACAGCAGAAGTAATGGGCAGAATGCTCAAGGACGTGCGAGTGGAGAATAAGATCAAAGGGCTAACAATAACTGAGGAGCTAGAGCCCCAAACTTATCAACAATTCATCAATGATATGATGCTGATGGGGCCATCAACGGTTCAAGAGGCTTGTGGTATCAAAGAGGGGATGGAAACTTCCTGGAAGCTAGTGGACTGGAAATAAACAAGGAAAAATCACAAGTTTACTTCTTTAATACTCTGAAAATTATGAAAAGGAATATTTTAAGAATTTTGGGCTTCTCGAAGGGTGGGCTACCCTCCAAGTACCTAGGAGCTCCACTAGCTGAGTTGACCATTAGGTAGGTCTCGTGGAAGGACCTTTTGGACAAACTTAAGAAAAAACTCAGCTTATGGATATTCATAGCCCTTGACTTCTTGAGCAGACTTATCCTGGTGATGTCTATCCTCCAAGCGATGCCTATGTACCTTTTCTCAGTTCTGACGGCCCCTAAATCTGTAATTAAACAAATCGGGAACATCCAAAGGAAATTTTTGTGGGGAGGCAATAACAGCCACAGGAAATGGCCTCTGGTAGACTGAAAAAAGGTTTACAAACCCAAAAATGTGGGAGGTCTGGGTCTTAGAGACCCACTGGATACCACAAAAGCTATGGGAGCAAAGATATGGTGGAAATGGGTAACGTATGAGGAGGATCCCTAGGTGAAGCTATGGCATGCCAAGTATTCTCATCATTGGCCAAAACAATTTCTTATAAGATTTGGAGAAGACCTCCCATGTTCCAATATCTGGAAATTGGCCCAGGAAAACTGGAACCTCATCCAAAGACACAGTTTTTGGGAAGTAAGAGATGGAGACTCTACTTATTTTGGTAGCGAGGCTTTGAATCAAGATCATTATATCAAAAAACCGAGATGGCATTCTGACCCTCAAATACCACCTTAGATGGTGAAGGAATTATGGGACCTCGGGTCCTCTGACAAGGTGTTTAGGACCTAGAAAAGGAAAGAGTGGTGGCAAAATCTGGCACCAGCAGATGACATTGAATACTTCTACACGGACCTTTTCTCTAGGAATATCCCCGACACGAGGGACTGGACAAAATTTGGTGGGGATACTCTAATATTGGAAGGTTCAACATAAAAGAATCTATAGGGGTGATGAATGAAACCCACAAATAGGAAAAGGAATCCAAGTGGAAGAAAATCTGGGTAGGGAACTGGTGGCCCAAGATTGCATCTTTATGTTGGCTCATTCTCAAACACAGAATTTTCACTTGGGACAACATTCAAATCTGAGGGATATCGGGACCTTCAAGATGCAGTCTATGTGAAAATAGCATTGAAACTATAAATCATTTGCTGAATGAATTCCCAATAGCTACCATGATCTGGGAAAGAGGAAGTGGTATGTTTAAATCTAAAGGCAAACACATTGGCATACTTGATATAACCATCACTAAGTGGCCCAAGAATATATTCAAAAATAAAATTGTTAATAGAATATGGGATTTGTACCCTGGCTTTGTGGTATGGGAAATCTGGAAAACCCATAACCTTAAAAATTTTGAAAATAAAAAGCCACGAGTTGACAAAATATGGGAAACTCTAACTGCTCATTTAAAAGAAATGTTAACTCTCACAGCTTGGTCACAGGAAGATTTAGAAGCAGACACAACATAAAATCAAATCCTTCATGAATGGGGAATAAGACAATTACCTTAGAAAAATTCTCAGCTTAGCAAGACAATCCAACAAACTAGCAGCGTTGAGCATTGACAAAAACCTTTGCTTGGTGCCTTCAAGCTGAACTTCGATGGGGCCGTGAAAGGAAACCCAGGCCTTAATGGTTTTAGAAGGGTGATAAGGAAATCTCAGGGAAATATCCTCAGCCTCTATTGGGGAAGCCTAGGATTAGGTTCCAATAATCTAGTAGAGATCGATGGCATTTTAAATGGGGTGACATGGGAGATACAGAACCAGCAAACCCCATTGATAGTAGAGGGAGACTTGATGGTGATTATCAACATAGCCAAAAAGATCATGAACGAAGTGGCCATTAATCAGGTTTCTGGAGACTGGAGATGGGAAGGTAGGCTTTCTACGCTCAGAATATGGTTAAGGAACACCCCTGCTCTATTTTTTTCTCATGTAAAATGCTTAAAGAATAAGGTGGAAAACACTCTTATGAATGAAGGAGTGGGCAAGGAGTTCTCCTTCCATGTAGAGGACCATGAAGACAAAAGGAATATGAAGTTGTGGGAAAAATGCAAAGAGTTGGCAGGTTTCAATGATGGTGGGAATGGCGATGGTAAGTTCCCAAGGCAGTATAGCTATGCTCGCATCACACCTCCTACCATATTGCATGCACCGTCCCCCCTCAGTCATGGCTCTCTTGAACGCTTAGGACAAATTTTGGATGGCCATGTGATGTGGTATGCAGAATTCTGTTTACCCACTTTCTGAGCAGGTGCGAAGGACAATGACAAGACACCTCCTCCACTTGGCATTTACTCCATGGTCTTTCATGATGAGGAAAGGACCACTGCGAAGCAAAGGAATGAATGGGATGAGGAGGGTGGCACGTTAGCTCGAGGAGAGGTGGAAGATCTGGGGTCAGATCCTTATCTTTAAAACATACCTTGTTCATGCATGTGAGGTACAACAAACCCTCAAGGTACAGTCCTCCTAGGCTCAGCGATGGGGAGCTTTCGAGTCCTAGTACTCGAAACATCTATCTTAGTAGGCCTTGCACCATGCGACCATTAATGAAGGAGGATATGACCAATATCTCGCACGAAGAGAAGGATTGGATCATGCACATAAAGATATGGAGCCATCAGGAGGTTGTTTCCCAAGGTGCGAATTGGAAACAACCGTCGAATCAAAGGGAGAAGGGATACAGTCACCATGACAAAGGAAAGGCTATTTATACATCTCTGGAGAGTGAGATGATTATTAGAGTCAAGCACATCTTGGTTCATGTTTGATTTTTAGTGAAGGATTTCTGTAATATCCAGTTCCAGCTCAGAATGGCTCAGCAGGAAAGGGGGAGGAGTAATCAGGGGCTAGGGTGAAGTATGGCTAAAGGAAATTTACCCTAGGTCGGATCCTTGAGCAACATCTCACCAGGGGATGTTGGCCCTCCCCCCTTGGTGTTTAATTTGGGAGTTCAGTACATGGCAGAAATCCCTGCAAGGGTTGAAGCCATTATAGCCATCAAAGAAGTGGAACTGGTCCGTGAATACAAGACCCATCATGGAAATCCTATACTGGCCAGCCCATTCTAGACTGGATGCATTCTGCTAGCAAGGGACATTCAGGAAAATATGTAGCTAGCGCACAATATCTGTGATGCCCTGGCGATAATTAGACAAGATCAGCAAGACTCTGCGGCTGGCTTCAGATCGCTAGAGTCCATGGCGAGCAAGCTTCTAGGAAGCTTGGGATAACATCCCATGGCGCCGCCTCCCTCCCCAGCAGATACTTTACAGTAGTAAAGCTCGGGGCTTCTGCTCTTTTGGCGATCTCTTGTTTTTTAAGTCTTCTGTGTTTTGTGGACATTTTTTGTTTAACGGTTTCATATGCCGTTTTTTGGTAATGTCAGTTCTCGATTGTATTTTTCTGGATGGGACCAGGGTAGCCGATAGTGATGACATCTCCTGTACTCTATACTTGTGCAGTTACAGAGGTGTGATGTTATGTGCTTTTTGTATAGGTAGGATGGGTGGGAAGTTTATGTACTTATGGATATGTAAATGTCGGGATAATACTATACCCAGAATGGGAAGTGGAAAGAGGGACAAGAACCTCAGAAAAAATTGAAAATCTTATCTCAGTCTAAGAAGCACCCGTGCCAATAATTTTTCTCTTAGATGGTCATGTCTGATTGTAAAATATTTTTGTACTATATAGTAATATACTATTTCTATGCTTACCAACAAAAAAAAAGTATTACGTGTACAACAATTGACTTGTTTAGAAATTCAAATTTAGGATGACAGTTAACACACACCTCATCGACGTGGGCAGATGGGACTACAATGGGACCTCGAACAAATGCATCACTGCCAAAAAGGACCTCCATGAAAGTGGGCTCCTGCATGGATATCTAAAAAAAAGAAAAGTATTAGTTAAAAAAAGGATTCATTTGAGTATACATTACAATCATGACAATAAAATGATGACATATAATTTGATAAAACATTCAAAATAATACGTAATTGTATAAAGATATACTTGTCCCATCGATCAAGGCCTGCATCTCTCATGCAGTCAAAAATATGCATCACAGGTTGTGATAGCATAATCCACCACTGTATTGTGATTAATAAGGTGGATAATATCATCGTCTACCCACTGTAACTCAGGATCTGTAGGTGTAGTGGGTGGCTTGCTTCTCTCTTCCTGCACAGTCATCATGGTACCATGCATTGTCATGTGTGTCGCCTATTCTAGTGCACTCCTATCCTCAATCGCTAGCTGAGATGACTTGACTACATCCTGTGTCCTAAGAAAGGTCCTGTTAGGGATACCTACCAAAGGGTGTGCATCTAGCTGAGCTCCAGGGTCTCTCCTATCCCCAATACGTGCATGACTGCGTCCCCCACCAACACCATAGAAGCTCGAGGGTGTGTTGGTGTAATCTGGGTGCATCCCCAATACAAAATCTACATATATAAGGTTTACAAAGTACAATGGGACCTGGTCATGGTGGGGAAACATGCCCCATGATCCAGTAAATCTGTCATAGACATAAGGCATTGCAAACTCTATCTTAAACTCCCTAATTCTAAGTAGTTAACCAGTAGGGCGATCAAGACGGATATCAAAATAATTTTCCCTTCACATCATGGACAGTTGTTGCATCTCTCAATGCGGGCCATTTATTAGAACCCATCACTGTGGCCCTTCTTCTCTGACATGCAATGGAACAAAGAGAAATCAATGGTCCGATGGACCTGTAGATCTTCAGTATATTATCTACTACCTCTAACATCATCCACATCGAACATGATGCGGAAGAGTGGTCTGAAATGGAGCGAACGTTAGACCGCAAATAGTCACGCTGACTGGTAATGTCTTGCAGCATGATGCATGTGATATCGTCCCCCCATGGTGCTTCTTTGGGAGGGTGAGGTCCCTGTTGTGTAGTTGTGGCACCTGAAAATTAGATGAAAACATAAATTTCAGTCAAAATACATACATCAACTGTAGGTGAATTTGAAATCAATATAAATTAAAGGTACTGATAACTGAAAGAAAAATATAAATGCATTTAATGTACCTGTCTCATGGGGAACCTACCCATCGACACTAGCAGCTCCTTGTTGCTTGCTTACATAGAGTGGTTTCTGCTTAGCTCCCTAGCAGGAGCTTGTGCCAACGTAGGACTCCTGGGAGAACATGTGAAAATAAAGACATACACGTTGATAATTAAATAAACACATGTGAAACAATCTAATTTTATGTAACTAACAACAAAGGGTACATCATGCACAATTGTTTACTTATGAGTCCTCTTCTGTCCCCTGGGGCGAGGAATGGTCGCAGATCCTCCAGTACTCTACCTTCGACGAACCGAAGAACCTAGCTGCAGAGATGCATCTGCATGAAATAAGGCATAATAAATGTACTCAACATACAATATAAGAGAAATGATAAATATGTCAATAGTAAAGATATATAAGAGATAATTATAATTTTATTAGCAAAGTAAAATAACAAAGTATAAGCAATTTGATACTATTTGATACAATTTGGGGTTTCCTAATTTTTTCAATAATTTGATACTTAATAGTTTGATACTTCAGACCATGGGGGTTCACTCAATGAACTTGTTACATAGCAAGTTTGTTCATAGGACATTAAAGAATATCCCTAATTTCACTAAATATTGGAAAATACTTCCTAAAATTGTATTGTTAAACCCCCCTCACAATATACATTTCCAATTAAGAAAACCCCTAGTTTCACAAGATATTGTAGGTATCCATTTTATCAACCCATTTTTAACACTCCCTTTATATCATATTGAAATTTGTAACAACAAGATTCCTAATGCACCATAGTATAAGCAAACAAGATGGTAAATGAAATATAGTATAATGCTAGTAATGATCTCGGCACAATTGCAAGGGTGACCGATTCATTTGTAGTGTTGGATAGTGGAAGACCCAACGAAATAGTAATGGGGAAGGAAAAACACGTAAAATGAAACCCAATCAAGAGATCGATGTAACAAAGAATGTAAAACACTAATAGTCCAATAGTCAGTGCAATGCTTAGAAAATATGAGAATTGCACATGTTTCACACCAAAACCTGCTAGTATACCAATTTTATATCATGTAACTACAAGTATAGCCATAGATATCTCATGTTTTCTATAATCTTAATAAATTGAGCTCCATAAAATATTTTTAATAATCTTAATAAATGTTTCTATTCTTTTTTTAAAGCTATTTGTATGCGATTTTTAATACATGCATAGTAAAATATGGTAAAATAACACTTTTATCCTTTGGATAAACTATGTGCATATATCTTCTTATGCTTAAAGTATTCCAAGTTTAGTGAACACAGATTCGTCCACAATAAATTAATCTCATTTCTATATCTATACAAGATCAAAATTAGTTGAAAATTAGAGCATATTCTCTTCATTTCCTATTTAAAATCTTAAAATAAATTAAATGACTCCCATATAAATTTAACATTGGTTATTCAAGAGGTTATTGGTTTTTCTTCGGTTGAGAAGTATTCTATTTTGGAATATTTGTAATTTTATTTAATTGGGAAGAGGTTTCTGTATGAAACTAAGACAAAAATCCTCAATTTTTCTTGTATATGATCCAATGATATAATCAAATTCCTTGGTATTTTTTAAGATGGATTTATGGAGTTAGATTTCAATTGGGATTAAGATTTAAATCAATAATATTATAACATGATTAACATAATGATATGAATATTTTCATTTAAAAACTATTTAACAAAAAAAATCATAAACATAATGATAATATTATAGAAAAATTATTTGAATTTAAATATTGTAGTATAAAATGTTTTCATATGTACAACAATTGTATATATATATNATACAATAATTCTATGTGAGGCTAAAATGTCATTTTTCTTGTAGTGAAGGGACGTGTTTGCATTCAACCATGGAGGCATTCAACATGTCTTTGTGGGCGGCCTCCAAATATATGAAGAATTTGAATAACGATTTGAATGTTATTCCTCGACCCACCCAAATAAAATAAGCCCCAATATTTATATCACTATGTCAAATTAAAAAAAAAACCTTGACCCCTTAATACAAGGAAATATATATTTTAGGCTTTTAGGAGTATTCAAACCCCCAATATGAATGGATGTGATATAATATTTCCTTGCTAGTGAACACCCCGTGCTTCAGACCCTTTAACATAAATTAATGTTGGTCCCTATTTCACATGAATTCATATGGAAATATTTATCTATGTATATGCAAAATAATTATTGGTTTTTTCCAATTTTTTAAACAAATAATATTTAATATTATTTAATAATATTTTTTCAACTAAATATTGCTTTAATTGACAATGTTCTTGTAATACTATGGGAAACCTCTTGAAATAAACCTTTCGTAAGTATCATGTATACTTATACCTAAAAACCTAAAAACCTTCAATAAGGAAAATCCACTTAGACCCGTAGTTAGACAACTTGGATCCCGATGCCTTACTGTGAATTTTAGCTAATAAATTGCAACTTTTTACAGGTCACGTAACCTCATTTGTTAAGGATTCTTTGGAATTTATTCACAAAATTCACAAACTCAATCTTGTTGACGATGGCATCATGGTTACTTACATCATGGCTTGGAAACTGCATGAATGAGTAGATCGCCTCGGTTCAAGAATAATATAAGATCTTGACAATGCTTAATATCTTAAAAGATGCTTTGATCCTGGCTTGATCACAACAACTTTTATGTGTCTAGGAAGCAACTTCCATAGAAAACGAAAACGAAGAAGTAAAATAAAACACATATACAGTGCTTAAATTTTTATCAACCATAAGAAATCAGTTAAAACCTTGATTTGATCTATATGTATAAATGTATCTATTATAGTCAGAAAAATGTATATGCCTGTAAAAAGGACAGTATTTGTATAAGGGTGTCTAGTGCACTCTTCGAAATTGTTAAAAATGTCAACGTGGAAGGGCGTAGAAGGCCCTACAATCATAAGATAGCAGATTAACGCATGAGATATACGTAGTTGTATAATTTGAGGCCATTATTACCACTGTTTGTATTTGGCCATAATTTGAATGGCTTATCCTGTTGGTCAGGCAAGATATCACCCTGGTATCACTACTGTCTTCCTTTCAATTATATAGTTTAAATGGTCATAACATAAACTTGAAAGAAAACGACCACTTAAAGATGAAGGAAACTGGATAAAGAACTATGAAGGAAACTAAATGAATGGTACCACTGAATAAATCTTTTGGTTAAATGGTACCACCCAATAAATCCTTTGGCTAACTATTTTTAGGGCTGATCTTCATCTATCAACGCAACTCATAAGGATCTTTTTGGAAGGGTGGTTCTTGGATTAACTTGGCCAATAAGGTCCTAATCAACATTTTAAGGTCTTGTCTAAATACAAATTCATTTTAAGATATGGTCTAAAAAGGATTTCTTTGGTCTAGTGGTGAGCTATGGTCTAAAAAGGATTTCTTTGGTCCAGTGGTAATAATGAAAGGGTTGAGAGTTTGATAAAGCATAATTGATTCATCGAATTGATGAGAGAGATTCATTAAGAATTTTTTTAAGCACTCACTTGTGGATTTGGTTGTTGTCTTTGATATGCAAGTTAGTATAAAGGTATTGGTGCCCAATGCACATTAAAGTGGTGAATATTTAGCACAAATTAAACTTGGGAAGTAATGTTGTGGTATAAGCACACTGGTATTCTTTGTCACACACTTGTGGTTTTGTGACCTAGTTACATAGGCATAAATTTCAATCATATGATATGCATTACACAACATAATGCACTGCAGTGACTCTTGTTGTAGACATAACGTATTGATGTAGTTGAGGAGCTCAACAATTTGCATGGAAGGCCAATAGTTAAGACAAATCATCTTCTAGAAGACTTTGAAATGTTTGTTTCTTGATGATAAATGACATATCATGAGATTGTGAATACTTGAATAGTTGGTTACTTGTATATTTTTCTCAACTTCAAGTTTTCCATACCTTGTAACACATTATCACAAACTTAATGGGAATTTGGAGTTTCTTAGTTGTCAATACCAACATGCTAATGTTTGTGTGAATGCATACAATATATTTTTTATAAGTTCACTAATTAATTTGAACAAGATAGTGATAACAAATATATTTATTGGTGTATGTCATGATCCCTACTCATTGGTTGGATCAACAAGAAAAAATATTTGTGTCTGAGGAAAGTGCAACATGGAATTACATAGGACCTTATTGGCCAAGAGAATCGAAGACCCACCCTTCCAAAAGGATCCTTATGAGTTGTGTTGATAGTTGAAGGATCAACCCTGGAAAGAGTTAGCAAAGGGATTTATTGGGTGGTACCATAAACTTATATTATCTACGCACAAAAATCTCTCATTTTTTCAACATATCGAAGTTCTCTTCGGTATTTCATTTCCCCCTCTTTTGGGGTATTCTAGTTATGATGTTGTTTCTAGGTTCACCAAAATTCATCATATTAATACATAAATATTAACTAATCATATTAATTAATATAATATAATATAATTTTACAATAAATTTTTAAATATTTAAAAATGTATAAATATATATTTATTTTAATTATAATATATATGTTTTTAAATATTTAAATTTTAATCTATATCAAAATATTTAAATTAAAATATATGGGTTGTTTAGATAAATGCCTCCACCGATTTAAGGTTCAAGATTGTCTCGCGTCTAGGGTTTGGATTTTTCCCAATCCTTTGTGTATTCTCTGAGGATTGAAACACATTGGGCAACATTTCTGCTTTCCCAGCACACATTTCAAAATTAAACCTGTGGCATAAATGCTACCAATTGATAGAAATATTTATAAAAACTATAAATTTAATGTTTAAATTTAACAAATTTAAATTTAAATTTTATAAAAAATTAATGATTTGTGTCGGGTCTTGTTGATTCCTGAAAAAATACCAGGTACCGATAGTAGGGGTTCTCCCTAATAACCGTTCCCAAACAGTTCGTTTATTGTTTGGTGTGGGGAACCTGTCCGGTTTGTGGTCTGACTACCATAGAGTTAAAGTGTGTTTTTAAATCTCTTTTATCGGTTGTGGCCTGATCCACCGTTTATAAATTTTATCTTTTATATATTAAATGCAAGTGCCTATATTAAATGCAAATAACAGAAAAACTAATCGAAGTCTACTCTAGCCTATCGCTAGGGAGAAAGATTGATATTAAATAAAAATGAATGATGTACTGTACTGGTTGCATAAATAAATTTACAAATAGCTAAGAAATCCAAGATACATACATACAACAAAAATTTAACACAGAGATAGCTCAGTGATATTAAAACATTCATCATTCATTATTGCATAAGATTCATCACATAACATAAAATCAGTCATAACTCAGAAGTAGTTCAGAGGGTTAGGAACGATCCCACAGATTATATAATGCTAAACAAGAAATAGTTCTTCATTCAACTTCACACGACATGCTTTGAGACTTATGCAATACTCTCTCCAGCATAATTCCATCTTCTTTATTATAATAGGAAATAGTTCTTCTTACAACAAGCTTCAGTAACTATGCTAGCGAAAAGTCCTTCTCTCATCTACCTTACCCCTACTTATACAAATTACAAAATGACTCTTTAGTTTCCCTAACCTTTTGGGCTTCCTTGACTCTTCATTTACAAAATTCGTCTTTTAGTGTATTTACTAGAAAAAGGAATAAATACAAAATGTTACATAATTCTTAGTTTGTGAATAAGACAAATTTAAGTGGGCCCATTTGGTGTCTTGATAAAAACACTCCATGCTTGGGATTCTTCATTGATGACTCAATATTTAGCTGGCTCTAGCACACGCACTGCCACTTTATGCTTTGACAACTGGGACTCAATCTCTTTCACCTTTTGTGCATTCTGACTTAGCAATTATTCCAACACGTGCTTGTGGCATGAAGCTTGTATAATCCATATTTCGATAGCTTCCTCACTCACAACCTCGAGTTTAGATATGCTTTATTCTCCTTTTAACAGCCTCTCTTGCAAGTTCTTCTAATTTTCCTCCTTGACTGGGAAATCTTGGTCCTGGGTGCCAGTTAAAACCATGCATTGACTGTGAACAGAACACATGCCTTTGTGGAATACAGTGCATTTTTCAATTGTTCTATCAATGGCTGCTTTTAATCTAACTACTGCTTTACACCCAAAATCAATATGGCCACTTCCATCTTTAGACTCCCTGTAGTATTTTGAGGCATATTTGCTGGAAATGTTGGATTGGATCCTATCCATGCTAGCTGGTTATTCACAAGTTCAACCACCACCTTTTCCAGAATTCTGATGAGCTGAGTGCTAGCTCTTTCAACCTAGTCTCAATTTTTTTAATTATGTACATCTCCCCTACTAGCCTCAACAAAATCTGATTTATTCCCTGTTGTAGCACCGATACTTGATTCCAAAAAGGGGTAATATCTATCTATTTCTCTTTCGTTGCTTGGAGTTGCTCTTTCAGGAAATGGTTATGAGCTTCTAGCTCTTCCACCTTTTTATTTGTTGCATCTCCTTCCTGTTCTAATTCTGAAACCTACTTCTTGAGATCCTTCTTCTCTCCTTCAATGATATTTACTAATAATACCATGCATCCTTATTGGATTTCAAAATTTGGCATGCCTCTGTTAATTTCTCTAGCTCACTAAGACTTTCTTCATGCTTCCTTTTCAAGTTTTGTCCTTCACCTCTTTCCTTCTTCAAAGTTTCCTTCATTTGGGATACCTTTTTCTTGTATTGTTCCAAATCATCCACTATTTTATCCACATTATCTACATTTGCAAGGGCTGAGGCTACACCTACCCTTGCAAGGAATCCAAGGTATTTTTCAGTCCCATGAACGATTGTTTTCTCAGTTACCATAATTCCTTGCTTCTTCCCAGTGTCTACCCTCATCTCGGTTCTCATGACAATTCTTTTCTTATTCTTGTCATAGAAAATGGTATTGAAATCAGCTACCGCATGCTCTTGAGATGGGACAAAAGGGATTAGCCCAAATTCTAATGCTAGGGTTGGATATTCTATAGTTGTACTACTAGATGGGACAAATGACTCTAACAGATCATCATGAGACTGAATCTGCTCAAGATTAGCATAATCTTGTTCCTCCTGCTCCTTTTTTTGAAGCTCTTTAGTCAATTTTTCTGCTTGGTCTCTTTCTCGGTCAGCTGCTTCCAGTCTTAACCTTTCAACCTCTTCTTGCATTTTTTGTGCCTCTTCCTCTTGTTTCTTTTGTTGTTCCTCATTTGATAACCGCTGCTCCACCTCCTGTAATAATTTGAGGGCCTCTTCTTCTCTCTTTTTCACAACTTCTTCTTCTTGTTTCTTTTTCTGCTCAGCAGATTTACTATTGCTTCCCTTACCGCCTACAGTTATTATATTTTTCTTGAATCTTTTCCTTAGAGCTATCATATTGTAGGCATTGCAAAATATTTATTAATTTTTATCCCAATAATTTGTGTACTCAAAATGTACCCTTGTTGCTGCACAATAGTTATAAACCTTGTCTTCTGAATCATTTCTATGAAACCTCATTTCTCCAAAGTGGAAATACTCTAACTCCTTTACAAAATCTGATGCACTTTTCACCTTGGAGAATTTATAGCTACCTATATAGAACAGGAGTGGTGGGTATACAGCCTTCTTGTGATCAAACAGGAAGTTTCCAATCCCGTCAATGTAATGTTGTCCCACCACTTCTTTGTGAACAAAATAGTCCGTGTCGTATCTTGGTAAAAGAGAAGGGGCCCTAGTTCCACCAAACATCCTTAGGTATAAACCTTCTTCTGTCAAGTAATAGTGACTGTTATCTTCTACAATCTTTAATGCTTCCTTAGACATGCAGTTACATTCAGTAAGAAAGATTAATCTGTACATTGGCATTATGAAATCTTCACAAATACTCTTATAATGGCTGAAGTATTTATGTGCCCAAAACAATTGGTATGCAGAATAAACAGGAGTTTTGGTATTATCCCACTGACAATTTAGAGCTGGGAACTGTTGTTTGCACAAAATTCAATCAATAAAAAAAGTCTCATATAGAACTCTGAATTCTTTTGCGAGACACCTACAAGCATTGGGTTTATACATGAGGAAAAGCTACTGGATATTTTATCAGCCCGGCTGAAAATGGTGCTTTGGGTGGCCACGAAATAAATCACTAGCACCGAGCTTATCTTGTAATATTTTCCATTTACTCAGCTGAAAATCCTATTCAACATTAAAGCTAAAATCCTATAAGGGGTGCACAGGTTCATGGTTTCATATTCCCCAGAAGGCCTCGTACGAAACTGCTTCCCGGAGACCATCATTCTGCAGACATTGTCAAGAATATCAAGGTCGAGCTCTTTTAACCACTTTTTTGTCAGATAAAGTTGAGGAGTGGGAAGTTTGTAGGCTTAAGCTACATAAGCTGGGATAAAAGTGGAAAAACCTTGTCCATCTACATTTTACAGAATCATCTTGGTTACGCCTACCTTTGGGAGGATCCATCCTATCACTTCTGCACATGGAAAGAGTTCCGGTTGCGTGGAAGCCTTCATAATAGCTGACCTTTCTATGTTTGCATTTATTGGAAAATCCTCTAACCCCGCATCCGGGATGCTCTGATCATTGATCATTTGATATATTTTCCCCCATCTGTACTTAGGTTCACTGCCAGTAGTAGCCTTGGTATCTTCGTATATGATTTTCTTTTCACGTTATAACCTCAACTTTTGGATCATCCTCTGCAGCTTGAGCCTTCTTCCTTCCTTTCCGAGGCATAGTGTTATATAGATGATGAGGCTATTTAAACCATAAAACGTTGTATTAGAATCATATCAAAAGTATATAACTGTAACTAATAAGTTTGCATATAACCAGAAAATGAAAAACTATGTTTTATCAGAAATATTTACCATATCATCATGATACATTTCAATAAGTCTTTTAAAACCATGAAATATTGCATTGAGAACTTAAACAACATGCTTAATGCTTTTTAGGAAAAAGATTGGATATGGTTCGCATGCAAGTAAATTCCACTTCAAGGGAACTAAGGATTTCTTCATGAAGATACATATCTTCGAACAGAGTAACCCTAACACCAATGATGAGTAAACGAAAAACCACGAATGCCGGGGAAGAAAAAATCTATACGAAAAGTCAAGGCTTTCATCCAGAATGAAAAATTTCCTCCCTGAATCTAAAATCGAAAACACCAAACCACGAAAACCCTTATTCTAACCTGGGAAAAGGCCTTAATCCCCCCACCCTCACTTTGGTGAAATGAAGGAGTGGTGCAGACGATGAAATGATCGTATTCACATTGTCCTCCTACTGCAAAGTACTGTTAGAGAAACTCTCATGGCGATATCTGGGAGAAAAATGGCTTGGGGCAGGTAGGAAAAACCCATGTCCCTACCTAACCAAAAGCGGAAAGAGCAAGGCTTCATCATTCGAGGGGAAAACAACAAAAACTTTGACCTCAGAATATAAATACTCTCTACGAAGGTGGGAAAAAACCTAACCCTACCAAATTATCACAACAATCCTGCCAAGAATCAAAACAAAAAAATGGTCGAGATCCTGCCTGGCTGCTGAAACGGACTGGAACAAGTGTGGTCTTGGTTTACTAGATCCACTCAATGACTGACAGCTCCGCATAGGAAAATGCAGATCTAAATGGCTAACAATAACCTTGATATGCTTCCTTACGAGATTAAAAAGGATTAACGAAATAAGCACTGACAAGTAATAAATGAGCCTCGGGTGAAAAACCTTGTTGGCACTAAAAGGAAAAGCGTCAGAAACAATCTTAAGAGGGGAAATGATGGCTTTGGGTGGAATATTGGAAAGGACCTGATATCATCAAGTGGCTACATGCATAACTTGTTGGGACGAGGTAATGGCTTAAAGATTCCATCAGTAAATTAACTAACTAACCATCCATACCGACATCGAGAGACTCTTAGAAAAGGCTATCGGTTGCACAGATGATTACGCATATGAAGCGTCACAAAGGACTCAACAACAAATTCTTCGAAAGACTCAGGGACAAACAACCGAAACAACAGGTGAGTAAAAACAAAAACTCTTCCATGGAGAACGAAAACTAAACCAACAAGCCAATCTAGTGCATCGAAAAGACTGTTGACAACCATCTGGGAAGCATAAAAAAAAATTTCGATATTATTGATACCTCAGATAAGAATTCATCCGAAGAATCAGCAAACTCTTGTGATTCTTCCGGAAAGCCCGAGAAACAGAGGTTTGGCAAGCCTTCAAGTAACTCTTCCACTAAGTCAGATAAACTCCATGAGTTCATCCAATACATCGAGTAGACAGAAAGAGTTTCACTTTTAACAAATAGCTTGCAAAAAACTAAGTTATGAAGAAAATATTGAAGGATAATGGTAGACTTTTAAGGCTTCAAAAACTAGAACTTCAAAGAAAAAAGTGGGGCCCTAAAACATAAAAAAAATTTGGGATGGTGGTTGCAGCAGCAACAATTAGTGACTAATTGGTGAACATAGATCTCTAAACAAACTGTCTTTTGAAACAAAAAATTTCTTTATGACCCTTTCTTTAGATCCATTTACCTCGATTTTTCTTTTAAGCAATGGTTTAATAATCCCGATATTCAAGGAATGTCAGATTCAGAACTTGTCATTGATTTTAGTAAACTGGGATAAGGAAACCAGGATTTCAAAGCCTTGATAACTCTTCCAAGGAAAAAATATGAGATTCATTTACCTCTGCATTTGTTTGCTTTTGGCTAGAACACCACAGGATCGCAACAGGATTAGGACAAGTATATTTGTTTGTTCCTCGTTCCCATGCCTTTTGCATTCTTTTGATGCTTTCATACTTTTGTCTATTGAGTCTTCTCAGATTGCTCTCTTTATACTTGAGATTTGATTCAGGTTCTTCCATCCATGTTGTCCTTTTGTGTGAGTGACATTTTTTTCAGCTCACGGACGAAGAAAAACCTTTGAGAAATCCTTTCATTTTCTGATTTATGCTTCATTATACTTTCTGAGATACCTTTCTTTCTGGGATATTTTGACTCTTAAGCCTTTTGGATTTAATTTATGGAATGTAATTATTTTGAATACCATACGTGTGTCTGTACTACTTCCTTTCCACAGATCCTTGGCTTCCAGCTTCCTAGGACATATATTTAAGGTGAAGTGGATGGAGCCTCAGAATAGTATTCTAGACTTCTCATGCCTCGGTTATTTAACAGGGTTTAAAACAGGAATTCAATGTGTTCTACAAATAACTATCCTTCCAATATCTATCAAAATAAAGAATCCTGTAATAATAAACTCTCACATAGACAACATTCAATAAGAAGTTTCTAGATTTAAAATATCCATAGTTTGTTCAAATCCCAATGTACTCCAACACCAAATGCTGAGCTGGTTTATTAAAATAAACTAAATTAAAGCATATAAAAAAAATAGCAATGAACTGACATAAAGCAAATCAGAAAGCAAAGAAAAACAAAATTAATTAAAGCAATCAAACAAAATGTTTATTTATGTACAGACAGGTTGTCTCAAAATACTAGGTAAAGTAAGGTTTGAGAACCATGCCATTGATAGGAACATTCTCTTCCCATCCTTGCAAATCCTAAATTTTATACGTTGCAGAACCTAACTTTACAGCAATCAGAAACGGGTTAACGTAGAGACATTGAAACTGAGTGTGCTTATCCTTTTCATCATGCGGGTGATCCCATTTTAGGACCAAGTATCCAACTTCAAAACTCTTATTTTCAGACTTACGCTTGTCAAACCATCTCTTCACAATCTCTTGTTGATGTTTAAATATTTCTTTATCTTTGAGCCTAGACTCTTCTAACTTAAGCAAGTTATTGATTCTGAATTGTAATACTTCACTTCTAGATCCTCTTGAACCTTAGGCTAATTGGGAGGATGGGAGTAAAATGTTTGGTGGCAAAATGGCTTCCTTTCCATAGACTAGAGTGTAAGGTGAGACTCCTAAGGAATTTTTTGGTGTGACTCTATCAGTCCAGAGTGCATTCAGGAGAGTTATATGCCAACTTCTTTGGTTTTCTATGACAGTCTTCTTCAAAATTCTAATAATATTTTTATTGGTAGATTCAGCTAATCCGTTACCTTTGGGGATAATAATTAGCAGAATAATATAACTTCATTCCTTTATCATTAGCCAATTCTGTAATTTTAATTGATGAGAAATAATTTGCATTGTCAAAAACTAGAGAAATTGGAACCCCAAACCTGGTCATAATATGCTCTTGCAATAAATCAATGACTGCATCTTCATTTACTTTCTGTAGTGGAATGGATTCCACCCATCTGGTGAAGTAATTAGTAGATGTAAGGATGTACCAATGCTACATGGAATAATTGGGATGAATTTATCCAATAATATCAATTCCCCACTGTTCAAATGGTTCTAAGACCACAACTAATTGTAATGGCCCAGCTGCTCTAACAAGTCTTCCGCCATTGCGCTGGCATGTATCTCATTTCCTAACATATGCATGTGCATCTTTGAACAAGATTGGACAATAGTATCATGTCCTTAATATCTTGTGGGCAGTAGTATCCCCTGATTAGTTCCATCTAGTAGGACCATCATGCAATTCTTTAACCACTTTAGTTGCATATTCACGTTCTAAACATATCAGCAAAACTCCGTCATAGTTCTTTCTAAAGAGAACTCTATCAATTACTTGATAGGATGCTGATTTCAACCTTAGTGCTCTTCTTTACTTTGAACTCCAATGTTCCAACAAATAACCTTACTGGAGATAATGTATCAAGTCTCTATACCATGATTCTGGAGCTGTAAAAATGGGACATATGTCAATCATACGAACTTTAGCCTCATTTTCCCAACATTCTCCTCGCCATTTTGAATTTTAGCCATGAGTTTGCACAGTCCTTTTCCTTTAATAATGGATGCTAGCTTAAACTCCAAATCATATTCTTGTAGAGCCGTAACCCAATTTCCTCTTCTCTCACCCAGCTCTTTTGCACGAAGAGGCTTCGGACTGCCAGGTGAGGAACAACCACTTCAGTCCAATTATTAAGTATATATGGCCTGAATTTCTTTACCACTTTAAACACTGTATAAAATTTCTTTTCGATGGTGGGATAGTTCAATTCAACACCTTTCATACCAGTGCTCATCAATGAAATAGGGAGCTCATCTCCCCCTTCTTCCTTTTGCATTAGCACAGCGGCAAGGAAAATATCAAAAGCAAAAGTGTACAATATGAAATATTTATCGAAATCACGACTTCTAATGAAGGTGCATGTGCTACTACTATTTTGATATTAGTAAATGCATACTTTTCTACATCAGTCCATTTAAACTGTACATTTTTCTTTACCATCTGTTGCAAAGGTTTGACTATTTGTGCAAAATCAGGCACAAACCTTCACATGAAATTAATGGTACCCATAAATGATTGCATACCCTTCTTATTGTGGGGCAAGGGAATCTACGCTATTTCTGCAATCCTTTTTGGGTCTATGGAGATTCCCCTTTTAGAAATGACATGACCCAATAGCTTTCCTTCCAGTACCGCAAAAACACATTTCTTGGGATTCAATGAGATACCGTATTTTTGACACCACTCAAAATTTGTTTTAAATGATACAATGTTCTTCTACTTTCTTTAAAAATATTGTTACATCATCCAAGAAGACCACCACATTCTGTCCTATCAGTCCATGAAAATCTATATCCATGGACCTTTGGAAAGTAACTCCAGCATTAATCAATCCAAAGGGCATTCTCCTATAGGTGAAGGTTCCCCACTTTGTATGGAATGTAGTTTTTATCCTATCTTGTTCTACTACCAGTACCTTATTGTAGCTTGAAAACCCATCCAACAAGGAGAACAAATCAAAGCCTGATACCATCTGCAAAATCTGCTCCATTGGAGGGACTGGATAATTGTCTTTGTCTAAAGCGCGATTCAGATTTCTAAAATCCACACATAGTATTATTTATCCAGACTTCTTCCTTACTGGTGCCAAGTTCACTACCCATTCTGAATGTCTAACCTTGACAATAATCTTGGCATCAAGTAATTTCTTCACTTCACTTTGAGTCAGGGGTTCCATCTTAGGATGCATCTTTCGAACTTGATGTTGGAAAGGATTTACACCCGCTTTAATAGGAATGATGTGTTGGATTATGTGAGTGTCATATGTCTTCATATTATCATAAGTCCAAGAAAATACATCCTTATACTGCTGAAATAAATTGATGAACTTACTTCTTTCACCAAGAGAACAACATCTCCCCAAGTTGACATACTTGGGTTCAACCTCTATTCCCAAATCGATCAGCTCATACTGCATTGATGAGTTATTTGTTTTGACATTCACTGGCCTTCATAATTTTTTATTTAGATCAAACATCCCCTCTAATGTCCTTACCCCTTTTGGTATGAAATTACCATTCTGAAGATTCGCTTGGTGTTCCTCATCATCAATAACTGCATCTTTAAAAGTTTCTCATTTTTTAAGAATTCCAAAATCTATTGGTCATCATCAAACACTCTCAGATTGGTGACATTATCAGGTACGGATGACCTAAAAATCAATTCAATTGAACATTTTTTATTCGTGGGCACCAACCTTGCAGCAAAGGTAGCTAATAAATTAGATGCTGCATTTTTTAGTCTAGGAATAGAATTAATATTAAAAGCATCAAAATTTTATATGAGTCCCCAAACTTCATTTTGATATCCTTTTAAATGAGGAGATAAGTAATGGATTATATTGCGGACCTAATTTACAATTATCTCAAAGTCTCCAAAGACTTTTAAATTCCTAACTTTAAACTCAATTGCGTTTTTCAATCCTTGAATCAATGCGTCGTATTCAGCCATATTATTCGTGCATTCAAATTCTAATCTACAAGATAAAAAAAGGTTTTTTTTTTCTAGATCAATTAGGACACAACCGGCCCCCGATCCTTCTTGATTTTTCTATTATATTTTTATCAATTTAGATAGTATTATCTTAGGATCTTATCTGAGAGAATAACATGCAAAACAATAATCAAAAGAAACAAGAGACATAAAGATTTTCCTCGGGGAAACCATAAAGGAGAAAACCCCGCAACTTCCTCAGAGATAGAATGAGCACCAATGGAAACAACAAAACCCAAAGATAGAAATATGATCTCCAACAGTTGTTCTCTCTCTCAATTGTGTGAGCACTTCCTCTCTCACTCATGCGCCCTAGTTGAGTGAGTGAATGTGACAAATAGAGAGTCTCTCTCTCTATTTATACTAATTTCCAACTTGACAATTACTTACCAAGGCTGACATCTCTAGGAGAGTCTAATAACCTTAGTGCCCCTCAATTGTGGGGACTTTTCCTTCCGAACAACAAGGAGGGTTAACATTAACTCAATTGTGGGGACTATTGCCCCAACTTAAAACAAATCCTTTAACCTCAATGATTTTACATGACTTTATTATATTAATGACTCTCCTAATAGGAACATTGGGGTATAATGAAATACAAATGATTCTCCTGATAGGAACATCGGGGTACAATATAAGATATACAAGTGAATACATTTCAAAGTTACAAATACATCAACACTCCCTCTTAACTAGGAAGGTATTCTCTTGACACAATTCATCAGCACAAGTCTTCTTCTCTGGATCAAGTCTGGATCATCATCGAAACGGGATCATCATTAGATCATCATCAAAGATGGATCATCACTGGATCATGATCAAAGATGGATCATCACTGGATCATCACTAGATCATCATCTTCACTGCTATTTCTATCTCGATCAACTGGTGCTATCTCTCAATTCTACTTGTCATAGGAAGTTCTATAGAGCTAGCCCTTTTTCATGTTGGTTGTAGGCCTAGCCTCCACGTAGGTCTTCATCTTCTTCAGCACTTATATCTGACCCAGTCAAAAAGTCATGCCCAACACTTATATCTGACCATGGGAGGAACACATCCACCACCATGTCAGAAAGGCACGCCCAACACTCACATCTGACCATGGGAGGAACACATCCACTACCATGTCAGAAAGGCCCGGCACCAACATCTGACCATGGGAGGCCCAGCCTGCCACCATGTGAGAAAAGCGCGTCTAGCACTTATATATGACCATGGGAGTCCTAGCCTTTCACCATGTCAGAAAGGCCCATTACTCGCATCTGACCATGGGAGGCCTAGCCTGCCACCATGTCAAAAAGGATCAGCACTCACATCTAACCATGGGAGGCCCAGCCTTCCCCCATGTTGGAAAGGCTCAGCACTTATATCTGACCATGGGAGGCCTAGCCTGCCACCATGTCAGAAAGGCTCAATATTTATATCTGACCATGGGAGGCCCATCCTACCACCATGTTAGAAAGGCTCTGCACTTACATCTGACCATGGGAGGCCCAGCCTTCCACCATGTCAAAAAGGCTCTTCACTTACATCTAACCATGGGAAGCCCAAACTGCCACCATGTCAGAATGGCTCAACACTTATATCTGACCATGGGAGGCCCATCCTGCCACCAGGTTAGAATGGCTCAGCACTTATATCTGACCATGGGAGGCCCAGCTTTCCACCATGTCAAAAATGCTCACAGACTCATCACTTCCCCTTGGAAGGAACCTCGATCTAGAGAACACCAAGATTCTCCCTGAAGTACTCAAACTTCACTCTGGCTAATGCCTTGGTCAACACATCAGTTATCTGCTCATCCATAGAAACATACTGGAGCTTCAGTACTCCTCTCTGCACCATATCCTTTATATAGTGATATTTGATCTCGATATGCTTTGAATTTTCATGGAACACCGGGTTCTCTGACAACTTGACACAACTCTAGTTATCGCAATATATACAAGTATCATCCAACTGGAGATCAAATAAATCAGATAGTGGCTTCCTCAGCCACACTACCTCACAACTAGCTGAAAAAGCTACGACATACTCTGCTTTGGCTGTACTCAGTGCCACACAAGACTGGTTCCTGCTAAACCAAGAGATCTCACCTGATCCCATACTGAAGCAGCACCCTGAAGTGCTCTTCCTATCAATGACACTTCCTACCCAATCCGAATCCACATAACCCTCCAGGTTAGTCTTCTAATTTGCTTCTTACTTGAGCCCATACTCAACTGTACCCTTCAGGTACCTCACTGCATGCTTTGCAACCATCAAGTGAACATGTCTCAATATGTTCACAACAAAGCAAATATCTGGTCTCGTACATCAAGGAATAAATCATCTGACGATACAACATGGCATAAATCAACTCTAATGAAGCAACACTCAATAGCTTCAGGTTCGATGCCATAGGTGTGGTCATGGCCTTGCAGTCCATCATCCTGAACCTCTTCAAGATATCTACTGCATACTTCCCTTGTCTTAGGGAGATTCCATCCACATTCTGCCACACCTCCATGCCTAGAAAGTAGTGCATCATATCCAAGTCCTTCATCTCGAACTCAGTAGCAAGTCTCCTTCTTGCAACTTTAATGAGTTCCTCTTTTTTGTTAGGAACAAGTCATCAACATATAACAGGAGCATCACTGGTCTTCCACCTTCAATTTTGAAGTCAAGATTAGAATATTCTTTACTCTCAGTAAATCCTAGAGTCATCAGTAAGCTGTCCATTTTTTTGCATCATGTTAAACCTTAGGATCTTCTACAGTCACTTTCTCTAAAGCGAGGCATCATTCTCCCTCTTCCTTTCATACTCTATGCATTGAAACATTTTGTACTGGAGTGACAAGTAGCTTCCTCTGCTACCAATATTTTATGTATCCATCTAGGGTCACTGGATACCAACATCCTCTATCTTGAACCTTTTCAAAATTTCTTCTCGCACCCATCTGTGAGCTTGTCATCCTCTATAGGATTTCATCTTCAACCTGTTAGCAAAGGTTAAGATCGTCATCACTCTAGGTGATCTTCAAGCTCCTCATGTATGTGTTATTCCATGGGTGCCTTCTGAGCTCCTACAAGGCCTTCTTTAATTTGCACAAATGATTCTTCCTGTCATGTGTCTTCACTTCTAGTGGTTGCAAATGTCTCTTCGTAGTCTATTCCTTCTTTCCATGAGAAGCCTTGTGCTACGAATCTTGCCTTGTATCCCACGATGTTTCCATCTACTGCATTCTAGATCTTACAGATCCATATGGAAGATACTACGAACTTCCCTTCAGGTCTTCGACATCGTATTCTATTCATTATTATTCATTTTGGATTATTAGAGTGAATCTTGAATTGTCGTCACTTGTTCTTCAGAACAAGTCTCATCCTTCTTTTCTTGTAGGCGATTGTATGCAATCTTTCCTACAAGTCAAATGCACCAGTTGTATGATTAGAAGGATTTCATAATGCATATTCATAATGGTAAATCCTTGTGCATAAAGATATAATCATGCAACTAGTTTAGCCAATATAACATTCATCCATATCTCACAGAACCTTTCTAGATGCCTTCCATTTCTACCAAGACATCATTGAGATTGTGCACTAATCCAATATGTCAGCAAAGAGGTTTCATTCTAGATAAGTAGCAATGGAGAGTTGTATATCACCATGAGCTACTTACCCATCACATGCATATTAGTAGTATACTATCATGAATTCAAACATTCTATCATGCATAACACATCAACTGAATATTAACAAATGCATAACAAAACAATATCATGAAATGATAATTGAATACTTATCTTTATTTGTTTCGTGGGTAGACTCCTTCTTTCAGCTTCATCATCTTCTTCATTCATAATAGCATCATTTCTTATCCAAATGCTCAAGATGGATAAGAGGCTCTTCAAGAATTGAGTTCTTCATATTCCTCATCGCTTGATGGATCTTCTTTGAATCGTGAGCACTTGATCTTCACTTTCTCCCATATTCTATTCTCTTATTATGGTTCGAGCTTCATCCTGTGTGTTCTCTTCCTAGAGTCTGCTGAAAGTAATCACTTCCTTCTGGCACACATTTCTCAAATGAATGAATCCCATGATCCTGGGAGGCCATTCAAGGTTGTTATAACAACTTCTTCTTCTACCACTTCAAGTTTTTATTTGATTTGAGAGACCCTTGTAAAGTATGACTGTATGGTCTTTGCATTCTGGATCTTCACATTCTTCAACTGTTTTCTCAAATTCATCTTTCGATTTATGTTCTTCCCTTAAAATAGCTTGGTCAAGGAATCAAATATCTCTTTAGGTGTCTTTAGGGAAGACACTTGTGGTATAAGGTGATCCTTGAGTGAATCGGTAATGATCTTCTTGGTTTTGGCCAAGTTCTTCTTGTGTAAGGCCTTAGCCTCATCTCCCTCTATAACTGCAACCTATCCACTTACGTAGGTATCTAATTCATTTCCTTCAAGAACCAAGGAGATCATATACTTCCATGCTTGGAAGTTTTCAGCTTCACAAATCTTGTCATCAAGCTGGTGTGATAAGTCATTTTGAAATGAGAACCTCAAATGTAAATAGCAAAAGATTATATCTTACCAATTTGAGGTGTCCATCCTCGTTCCAGATTTGGCTGATCTAGGGTTTGTCAGAGAAACCCTAATTTTCAAAACTTGGAATATTTCAGATTTAATTTGATAGAAATATGCACCTCTTAAAGGTGAGTTGTCCAATGTACTCATTTTTTCTGAAAACAGTGGAGGGAAGCTCCCGGAACAGGAAGCCCTAGTTTTCCAATTTCTTTTGCAAAAATGCCTGATATTGTTTCTACGGTATCTCCAAAATTATTGCTCCCCTGTGTATAAAATTTTGTACTTAGGTAACCTTGTCTATTTTATTTCCAATACCATAGGTTGTACCAGAAATGGTTTTACCAATTGGGATTTATGAGAGTTTTCCCAAGGTGACTTATTTCAGGATTGTTTAGCATAGCAAACTTGTATGTAATTTCACATGTCATTGTTTCACCTTCGGGGTCTAAAAGGTTTACCACCAAAATTACAGTCCGTTCCTAATCTGGAACATCTTACAAAATTTCATTTGGACCTTCGTAGCCCGAGATACAACAATTCTCCCTAGGTGCCCTGTTTAGGGATGAAACCTGGAAGAGGCTAGAACCTTGATTTGGAGGAATCATATCTCCCAGAATATAGTGAATATGAGGCTGAAATTTTAACACATGGTACATCAGGATTTTACATTCGGCATGCGAAAATTTTGGATCATGATCCTTCTTCAATCTCCAGATATAGTGAATGTACCAAAACTACCAATATTAGTATTTTAGGGTTTTTCAAGCCTGGCCCTCAAATTAGCGTTTGACTTTCTCGAAGTTTTACCCAACAAAAAATCTCGAACTTGGTCTCTAAATTTCGATTTTGAGGAGAAGAGAAATCTTATGCCAGGCTCACTCAAAAATTCCTCTTTTGTAAAAATCCCTAATTTCCCACAGCAAAAACTAAAAATGCCCGGAATCAAATTCTGCTTTGACAAAAATATGTGCCCTTCAATGGAGAGTAAACTTAGCCTCCTTTTGCTGATGGATTGTGGAGAGAGACCCAAAAATTAAGAAGCCCTAGCTTCTACATCTGCACAGTATCTTCTTCTTAGGTTAGCTCTGATACCATGTTAGATTTTTATCAATTTAGACAATATTATCTTAGGATCTTATCTGAGAGAATAACATGCACATCAATAATCACAAGAGACAAGAGACTCAAAGATTTTCCTTGAGGAAACCATAAAGGAGAAAACCCCACAAATTCCTCAGAGATAGAATGAGCACCAGTGGTAGCAGTGAAACCCAAAGACAGAAAGATGATCTCCAACAATTGTTCTCTCTCTCACTTGTGTGAGCACTTCCTCTCTCACTCATGCACCCCAGTTGAGTGAGTGAATGTGACAAATAGAGAGGCTCACTCTCTATTTATACTAATTTGCAACTTGAAAATTACTTACTAGGGATGACATATGTAGGAGAGTATAATAACCCTAGTGCCCCTCAATTGTGGGGACTTTTCCCTCCGATCAATAAGGAGGGTTAACCTTAACTCAATTGTGGGGATTATTTCCTTGACTTACAATGGAGGGTTAACCTCAGTGACTTTACATGACTTTATTATATTAATGAATCTCCCAATAGGAACATAAAGGTATAATGAAATAAAAATGATTCTCCCAATAGGAACATCAAGGTACAATATAAGTTATACAAGTGATTACATTCTGAAGTTACAAATACATCAACATTTTTGAACCATCAAAATACAATAACCAAAACTGATTTTCTACTTCGGAAGCACTAGTTCTATTTTCTAAAATAGAAACTAAATTAACTATATTACAATCAATGTTGTCAGTCCACGAAAACCAAAGGAGATTAGACTGTTCATCTGACTTGCTACTAGCCTCTTCTGCCTGATAATTTCCTGGTTCAAGTTCTAAAAAACAATTTCCCAAAATGGAATGTGTGAAATTCACAGGTTCATTTTTCCTTCAAGTTGTGTCACATTATATTTCATGTGTGGTTCCCTTAGTACTTTAATCAGATTCTGACAACCTTTGTAAGGTAACTGCAAGTGCAACCAATCTGTTGCAAAATACCCATTAAGATTTTTAGACCAATCCCTACTTAGTATTAAACCATAGGCTTCAAGGATGTCAACTACCATAATATCTATGTACAGACAGACTCTTTCATTAACTGCTAATCAAATCAATACATTTTTCAACTCACCTGCCACTTTAATTGTAGTTTTGTCCAACTAAATAATTTGACTGGAAAAAAAGGTAGGTTTCCCATTTATCTTTTTACAAACTGACAAGGGCATGACATTAGAATATGCTCCAAAATCAACCAGACAATTATGTACATTGAAATTAAAAATTTCAAAGGTTAGTAGGAATGGCTTAGTTCGAGACATAGACTTTCCTCCAATGCTAGATTCATTTATCTATTTATCTAATGGGGCATTGTCCTGAGCTTTTTCAGGTTTGGGATTTAAGGCTTCCAAAAGTTTCTTCTTTTATTGCGGTAAATTACACATTTCAAATAACGAAACATTTGCCTTGGTTTTCTTAATATCTTCTACTATATCATATCCCATTTTTGGTTCCACTAAGCTTTTCTTAATATTATTGTCTAACTTATTCTCCACAAATTTCGTTGGTTTACTTACTGTTTGAGCTTTCTGCTTTGCTATGACCTTTTCAAGTATGGGTGGGTTTTGAGTCTTACTGGAAATATTTTTCATACTTTCTTAGAACTTCTTAATCTTAGGCAATAGAGCCTCATCTCTTATTGGTCCCTGACTTCTTTTTGTGATATTGACTGCCAAAAGTTGTATTTCTTCAATGGATTCTTCTTCTTCTAACCCCGGCATGGTAATATAGTCCCACAAAACCATAGTAGGTTCTTCTGAAGTTGCTTATGTTTCAATTTCCTTTTATTCCTTAACTTCAAGTTATGTTAGTTGAACATCTAATAGCTGATTCACTACTAAGTTCATTGAATTAATCCACTAAGGACAGATTTTTTGAGAGTGGGGTTGCTGGTGAAAGGTACAAAAATTATCCGTACCAACTTCAGTGAGATTCAAAACAGAATAATTGTCAGTTGGTGGTTGGGGTGGACTATTTTCTTCCTTCTTCTTGAAAAATTTCCTAAATGGTTTTCTAGAAGAACTTGCTTCTTTATCCTTCTCTAAATCAATAATATTGTTCGAGATTTTTTGTACCATTTTAACCACATTATCTAATTCATTTTAACGTTCCTCTTTGGGTTTAGTCAGCAACAAAGGAGTCTTATTAAAAGTTTTTGTATCTAAATATGTAGACTACTTATTTATACTTTCGAGATCTTCTTCAACCTTCTTAGCTTCTTCATAGGTTTCCAATAATGAAGGTTTCACCGATCGTTTTACAAACATTGCTATCTTAGGTGACAGTGCCGAAGAATAATATTCTATTAATGTTTCTTCAGTAGGCATTATGGAAGCACTGAAATTATTCAAATGGTGAGCGAACCTATGATTAAAATCAAGCACTTTCTATTTTTTCTCCATCTTTAGAGAAAGTAACTCTTTCATCAGAGTAGTTGTGGTTCTTTGGCGTCCAAACTTGCTCTTAAATAGTCTTTCAAACATATTCCAGTTTGTCATTGAATTCACCTGCAGGCCAAAATACCATGACGTTGCTTTTCATTTAAGAGTATGTGGAAAAAGTCTGCATACTACATCTTTGTGTTTTGCTGCTGATAAAACTTCAAGGGCTAATAAAAAAATTTGTAAATGATCATCCACATCAATTCCTTCTATTGGGTCAAACTTAGGTAATGACTTCTCAAGGTGGGTAGGTAAATTGTGTAATGGAGAAGCCAAGTTAAGAGGGGTTCTATCCCTCCAATCTGGTGGTGGAGGTTGCTGATTAGCATTTGGATTTACAGGTGCATTTCCTGCCACATTTCTAGCCATGATTCGAGGTGGATATTGGGGTGGAGACTGAACAGGGTTTTGAAAAGGTGAACAAGGTAGGGAATTAGGTCCCAACTAGTCAAAAGGTTGAACAATTTCTTGTAAAGTTAAATCTACCAGGTCTTAAAAATCTCCAACTAACACTAAATCTTCTATGAAAGGGTGCTCTTTTCTGCGAGCTTGTCTTCTAGGTAAATCAGGGATATTTGGCAATTCTCTGATCTCTTTTGCATACGAGTTTGTGATTATTCTTAAATCTTTAACTACTTCGAGAGAGACATGATAAAGGTTCTCTCAAAATTCTAACTTGAGATTGTCTCTTCCTCCAAAACTGGATTCTTTGGGAAAAATGGTTTCAGAACTATCACTGGTGGAATATTCTTGAGAAAACGGATTTCCTCGGCCAACCATGCACTGGCGGCCCTCCTTCTAGTGCCAAAAATGTTTGATGCCTGAAAAAATCCCAGGTACGTACAGCAGGGGTTCTCCCCGATAACCGTTCCCAAATAGTTCGTTTATTGTTTGGTGTGGAGAACCCGTCTTGTTTGTGGTATGACTATCGTAGATTTAAAGTGTGTTTTTAAATCTCTTTTATCGATTGCAGCCCGATCCACTGTTTATAAATTTTATCTTTTATGTATGAAATGCAAGTGCCTATATTAAATGCAAATAACAGAACAACTAATCTAAATCTACTCTATCCTATACCCAAGGAGCAATATTGATATTAAATAAAAATGAATGATGTATTGTACTATTTGCATAATGAAATTTACAAATAGCTGAGAAATCCAAGATACATACAAACAGCAGAAAGTTAACATAGAGATAGCTCAGTGGTATTAAAACATTCATGATTCATTATTGCATAAGATTCATCACATAACATAAAATCAGTCATAACTCAGAAGTAGTTCAGAGGGTTAGGAACGATCTCATAGATTATATAATGCTAAACAAGGAATAGTTCTCCATTAAACTTCACTCAACATGATTTGAGACTTATGCAATACTCTCTCCAGCAGAATTCCATCTTCTTTATTATAATAGGAAATAGTTCTTCTTACAACAAGCTAAAGTAACTATGCTAGCGAAAAGTCCTTCTCTCATCTACCATACCCCTCCTTATACAAATTACAAAATGAATCTTTATTTTCCCCAACCTTTTGGGCTTCCTTGACTCTTCATTTACAAAATTGGTCTTTTAGTGTATTTACTAGAAAAAGGAATAAATACAAAATGTTACATAATTCTTAGTTTGTGAATAAGACAAATTTAAGTGGGCCTAGTTGGTGTCTTGATAAAAACACTCCATGCTTGGGATTCTTCATTGATGACTCGATATTCAGGTGGCTCCAGCACACACACTGCCACTTCATCCTTTCACAATTGGGACTCAATATCTTTCACCTTTTGTGCATTTTGACTTAGCAATTCTTCCAACAGGTGCTTGTGGCCTGAATCTTGTAAAATCCAGATTTTGATAGCTTCCTCACTCACAACCTTGAGTTTAGATATGTTTTCTTCTCCTTTTAACAACCTCTCTTGCAAGTATTTCAAATGTTCCTCCCTGACTTGGAAATCTTGGTCCTGGGCGCAGGTTAAAACCATGCATTTACTGTGAACAGAACACATGGATTTGTGGAATTCAATGCATTTTTCAATAGTTATATCAATGGCTACGTTTAATCTAACTGCTGATTTACACCCGAAATTCAATATGGCCACTTCCATATTCAGACTCCCTATAGTCTTCTGAGGCATATTTGCTAGAAATTTAAGATTGGCTCCTATCCATGCTAGTTGGTTCTTCATAGGTTCAACCACCTTTGATAACATTTTCCAGAATTCTAGTGAGCTGAGTGCTAGCTCTTTCAACCTAGCCTCAATTTTTTTAATTCTATACATCTCCCCTGCTAGCCTCAACAAAATATAATTTATTCCTTGTTGTAGCACCAATGCTTGATCTCGGAAAGAGGTAATATCTATATGTTTCTCGTTCATTGCATGGATTTCCTCTTTCAGCAAATTGTTTTGAGTGTCTATCTCTTCCACCTTTTAATTTGTTGCATCTCCTTCCTGCTCTAATTCTGAAACATGCTTCTCGGGATCCTTCTTTTCTCCTTCAATGATATTTACTGCTAATACCAAGGCATCCTTATTGGATTACAAAATTTGGCATGCCTCTCTTAATTTCTCTTAATACTGTCTTCATGCTTCCTTTTCAAGCTTTGTCCTTCACCTCTTTCCCTCTTCAAATTTTCCTTCATTTGGGATACCTTCTTCTTGTATTGTTCCAAATCATCCACTATTTTATCCACATTATCTACATTTGCAAGGGCTAAGGCTACACTTGCCCTTGCAAAGAGTCTAGGGTCTTTGTCAATCCCATGAACAAATATTTTCTTGGTTACCATAGTTCCTTGCTTCTTCCTAGTGTCTACCCTCTTCTCGGTTCTCGTGAGAAATCTTTTCTCATTCTTGTCATAGAAAATGGTATTGAAATTAGCCACCGCATGCTCTTGAGATGGGACACAAGGGATTATCCAAATTCTAATGTTGGGGCTATATCTTCTATAGTTGTGCTACTAGATGGGATAGATGACTCTAACAAATCATCATGAGACTGAGTCTGCTCAAGATTGGCATGATCTTGTTCCTCCTGCTCCTTTTTACAAAGCTCTTCATCCGCTTTCTCTACTTGGTCTCTTTCTCGGTCAGCTGCTTCCAGTATTAACCTTTCAACCTCTCCCTACATTTTATGTGCCTCTTCCTCTTGTTTCTTTTGTTGTTCCTCATTTGCTAACCGCTGCTCCGCTTCCTGTAATAATTTGAGGGTCTCTTCTTCTCTCTTTTTCGCATCTTTTTCTTCTTGTTTCTTTTTCTGCTCAACAGCTTTACTACTGCTTCCCTTGCTACCTACAGCTGTTATCTTTTGCTTGAATATTTTCCTTAGAGTTGCCATATTATAGGTATTTGCAGAATATTTCTTCATTTTTATCCCAATAATTCGTGTACCCAAAATGTACCCATGCTGCTGCACAATAGTTAGCTACCTTTTCTTCTTAATCATTTCTATAAAATGTCATTTCTCCAAAGTGGAAATACTCTAACTCCTTTACAAAATATGATGCACTTTTACACCTTGGAGAATTTATAGATACCTATATAGAACAAGAGTGGTGGGTATACAGCCTTCTTCTGATCAAACAAGCAGTTTCGAATGCCATCAATGTAAAGTTGCCTCACCACTTCTTTGTGAACAACATAGTCTATGGTGTATCTTGGTAAAAGAGAAGAGGCCCTAATTACACCAAACATCCTTAGGTATAGGCCTTCTTCGGTCAGGTAAGAGTGACAATTATCTTCTACAATCTTCAATACTTCCTCAAACATGCTGTTACATTCATTAAGAAATATTAATCTATACAATGGCATTATGAAATATTCACATATACTCTTATAATGGCTAAAGTATTTATGTGCCCAAAACAACTGGTATGCAGAATAAATAGGAGTTATGTTCTTATCCCACTGACAATTTAGAGCTGGGAACTATTGTTTGCACAAAATGCAAATCAATTAGAAAAGAGCTCATATAGAACTCTGACTTCTTTTGTGAGACACCTCCAAGTGTTGCATTTATACATGACGACAAGCTATTGGATATTATATTAGCCCAGTTGAAAATGGTTCCTTGGGTGGCCACAAAATAAATCACCGTCACCCAGCTTATCTTGTAATATTTTCCATTTGCTTGGCCGAAAATCCTATTCAACATTAAAGATAAAAGCCTAAAGGGGGTGCATAGGTTCGCGGTTTCATATTCCCCAGAAGGCCTTGTATTAAAATTCTTCGCAGAGACCATCATTCTACGTACATTTTCAAGAATGTTAAGGTCAATCTCTTTTAACCACTTTTCTGTCGGATAAAGCTGAGGAACGTGCAGCTTGTAGGATTGAGCTACATAAGTCAGGTTATAAGCAAAAAAACCTTGTCTATCCACATTTTACAGAATCATCTTGGTTACGTCTTCCTTTGGCAGGATCTAGCCTATCACTTCTACACATTGAAAGAGTTATGGTCGGGTGGAAGCCTTCATAATAGCTGACCCTTCTATGTTTGCATATATTGGCAAATCCTCTAACCCCGCAGATGGCATGCTCTGATCCTTGATCGTTTGATATATATGTCCCCATCTGTACTCAGGTTCACTGCCAGTAGTAGCCTTGGTATCTTTGTATATGATTTCTACTCGTGTTATAACCTCCACTTCTGGATCATCCTCTTTGGCTTGAGCCTTCTTCTTTCCTTTCCAAGGCATAGTGTTATATAGATGATGAGGTTGTTTAAACCATAAAATGTTGTATTAGATTCATCTCAAAATCATATAAATGTAACTGATAAGTTTGCATATAACCGAAAATGAAAAAGTTATGTTTTATCAGAAAGCTTTACCATATCATCATGATACATTTCAGTAAGTCTTTTAAAACCATGCAATACTACATCGATAACTTAAACAACAGGCTTAATGCTTTTTCAGGAAAAAGACTGGATATGGTTCACAGGCAAGTAAATTCCACTTCAAGGGCACTAAGGATTTCTTCACGGTGATACATATCTCCGGGAAGAGTAACCCTAACACCAACAACGGGTAAAACAAAAAACCGTGAATGCCAGGGAAGAAACAATCTATACATAAAATCAAGGATTTCACCCAGAAAGAAAATTTTCCTCCCTGAATCTGAAATCGAAAACGGCAAACCACAAAAAACTCTTATTCTAACCTTTTCAAAGGTTGTAATCCCTCCACCCTCGCATTAGTGAAACGAAGGAGTGGTGCAGATGATGAAACGCTCATCTTCTCATTGTCCTCCTACTGCAAAATAATGTCAAAGAAATTCTCATGGCGAGAGCTCGGTGAAAAACGGCTTGGGGCAGGTAGGAAAAACCTACGGCCCTGCCTAACCAGAAGCAGAAAGAGCAAGGCTTCATCATTTGAGGGGAAAACAACAAAAACTTTAACCTCAAAATATAAATACTCTCCACAAAGGTGGGAAAAAACCTAACCCTACCAAATTATCACAACAATCCCACCAAGCATCAAAACAAGAAAATGGTCGAGATCCTACCTGGCTGCTAAAACGGGATGGAACAGGTGTGGTCCCGATTGACTAGATCCGCTCAACGATTGACAGCTCTACATAGGAAAACGTAGATCCAAATGACCAACAATAACTGTAATACGCTTCCTTACGGGCTTAAAAAGGCTTAACCAAACAAGCGTCGACAAGTAATAAATGAGCCTCGAGTGAAAAACCACGTTGGCGCCAAAAGGAAAAAGCATCGAAAACGATCTTGAGAGGGGAAATGATGGATTCGGGTGGAATATTGGAAAGGACCCGATATCATCATGTGGCTACATTCTTAACCTGTTGGGACAAGGTAATGGCTTAAATATTCCATCGGTAAAGTAACCAACTAACCATCTGCACCAGCATCGGGAGACTCTTCGGAAAGGATATCGGTTGCACATCCGATTATGCATCTGAATCTTTGGCAAAGGACTCAACAACAAACTCTGTGGAAGACTCAGGGACAAACAACCGAAACGGCAGGCAGGTAAAAACAAAAACTCTTCCGTGAACGTTGAAAACTAAACCAACAAGCCATTCTGGTGCGTCAGAAAGACTGCTGACAACCATCCAAGAAACATCAAAAAAAAAATTTAAATATTATCAATACCTTAGACAAGAGTTCATCTGAAGAATCAAAAAACTTTTGTGAGTCTTCCGGAAATCCTAAGAAACAAAGGTTCGACAAGCCTTCAAGTAACTCTTCCGCTAAGTCGGATAAACTCCATGAGTTCATCTGATACATCGGGTAGACAGAAAGAGTTTCGCTTTTAACAAACAGCTTGCAAAAATCTAAGTTACGAAGAAAATCTTGAAGGATAAAGGTATAATTTTAAGGCTTAAAAAACTAGAACTTCAAAGAAAAAAGTGGGGACCTAAAACATAAAAAAAATTGGGGTGGTGGTTGCAGTAGCAACAGGTATAGGGTTCGTTAAATGTCTCTATGGTTCACATAGGTTTTGTTTACTTAGTGTCTTATCGATTTTTTTCAATCCTCCATGTATTCTCAGAGGATTGAAAAAAATTGGGCAACATTTCTACTTGTTGGGCACACATTTCAAAATTAAACCGGCAGCTTAAACGCTACCGGTTTACAAAATATATATAAAACAAAAAAAATTAATAAATAACAAATTTAAACTACAATTTTATAAAAATTCAACAGCATTTCTGCTTGTAAACATATTTAACAAAAAAACCTAATCTAAAAACAAGTATAACAATTATTTTTTTTAATTTTAACCTAAAATTTTTAAACTTAAAAAAATCGTAAAATTGGATTTAAATTTCAAAAAACTAGTTTAGGATGTTACCTCTCAACTCCGAATCCATCATGGTGAATGGTAGGTTTTGTTTGGGTTGTTTGTGGCTCCACCTCCATGGGTTGCGTTGTAGCTCGGTCGAGATCTGGCTATGTGGAGAAAATTCCTAAAAGAGGTTGCGGGTCCCTGTGGCCTTTTTTATAAAAAAAATTTCACAGGGACCTCGATCAAGGTTTTGTTAAACCCTGAATTGAGCTTCTGCTAAACCCTTAACTGAGGTGTTAGAATCTCGATAGATGTTCTAGAAGAAGCTCGATCGAAGGTTTAACAAAACCTCGATCAAGCGTTTGTTAAACCCTCAATCGAGGTGTTAAGACCTCGATCAAGGGTTTAAAAATTGCTCGATTGAGGTATGTTTTTGTGCTTTTTCTGAAAGCACCTTGCCAAAAAGTGTAACCCAACTCCATGGATGCACCCCAAATATATCCCTATCCATGTTCTTTTGAACAAGTTCAGTATACCTAGGCCCTTGATAAGGATCAAGAGGTTGTGTAACATTCATACCATCTACCTCAAATGTCATAGTTTCCCTTTTTATGTCTATCACACCATAATTTGCATACTCCCATTTTAATCCCAGGAAGGTCGGATAAGGGTTAGTCTTTCCCATAATCTTGATTACTTCAATGATCAATAAATGTCATAACCCATGCTAAATCAACTTCTACATTCTCCAGTGACCTATAGGAAAGATGCCATAAAGATTCGCCATTCTCAACTAGATAGGTGAGTAGACTAGGCGAAGGCTTCCCATATCCTTTTTGGACTTCTTTGGAAGGATATTGACATTGGATCCTAGATATAACATTACATCCTTTCTTTCATACCCACTCACTTGAGCATCAAGCCTAAATTCTTGGCCAATTATTTTCTTCCTCCTTATCCAGATAATATTAGCCCTTATTTCTATATGAGGAGCACATATTTATACTTCCTTTTCTACAACATTAGAAAAAGTTAGTAGAGTTTTTCAGAACTTACAAATCGCACTTTCATCCTCCAAAATGTCCACAAAAAGAATCATCCAAAGGGTGAAGGGTTGGTTTTTCCTGAATATATCGAATTTGGATTTCTTACACAAGTACTTAGGGTCATAGAACCATTTTTTCAAAACTCCTATAATGTATCCACATCATCCCTTGCCTTTGGAGTAGGCATACACTAGAACATATCCAAACTTCCTTAAAAATATACTTCTGGCGTGTTGGGTCAAATTAGGTGCTTTCATATCTATTTTTGAATATATGAAGAATATGGATTATTAGTGTATGCACAAATTTTGGACCCTCCAAGGGTAATGACAAAAACAAAAAACATTACAACCATTGCAGGGCTCATAATTAATCAAACTATATCCTCATTACATCCGGTATTTCCATTTTGCGATAAGTTCTAGACATTCTTTAGTACCATGGGTGTTTTCTTTATAATGATTACACCATTGTTTTTTGAGAATGATACAACCTCTTGTAACATGTCCTAGGTCATTAAAATTATAACATTGAATGGCACCTCCTCGTCCTCCTCATCCAACTTTGCCTCGACTACTTTCTCCATCATCGCTCCCTTGTAGTTATTATTGATAGGATACCCAAAAAATTGAAAGATCCAATCTTTACGTCAAAGAGTCCAAAGCTTTGCATTTGTCCATGTTATGTACATTAGAATAAAAAAATTAGAATGTATTGTATTTAGAACGAAGGAATATTTTTGCAAGATAGGGAAATGTCGTGGAGGAAGAAGAAGTTTAACCTTGTAAAAACATCTAGTGCATGGGCCCATGGAAGGGGCCTTATGCCGTAACTTGCACAATCCCGATAGTCAGCCTCCCTATAAAGGGAACTCCAAGTAGGATTATTATTCCTCATAGTTGTGAACACTCCAAAGCATGGTGTCCTTCGGTCATGCACCTCGTACAAAAAACTTGTTCTCGATTAGGTTTTGGTATAGATAATGCATGGATATTCTCTATTAGCAAAGTAATTTGGTTTTGGACTTGATATAAGTATGATATGGAAAATGATGGCCCCATTTGAGATCCACCGAGGTAACTAGCCATTTATTTAATCTTCATTTCCTATTCCAGGGAATTTCTTAGTGAATCAATGACTTGTTGTGATAACAAAATTCAATTTAGAGGAAAAATACCCTAGATGAACCACTTCTTGTGATGCACATCATGCACAATTAATTATATTTTCATTAAAGCATCTTTCAATCATTGTGTGTATTTCCAAGCAAACTCCCCCTATATTTGGTAGATTTCCCTTAGTTCTGCATTCCACTATTGCTTTGATTTTGGAAATTGGAACTCATCCCAAAACAATTGTTTCAATTCATGTAATGTCAATGGTGGGGCATTAAAAACTCACTTTCTACCGATTTCATATACCACTAAAGTTTTCTGCCTCACAACGTGGTTTGAAATTCAATCAAGTTTGAAGCAGCTAGTGTCCCTCTAGAGTTTCAAATGGATTCACACAGGAACCAATGTTTTCTTGCATATTCTTCATTATATTTCCCCCATAACCCTAGGTACTTCATAGATGGACCTCCTTGTATTTCAACCATTCTAATGACTAGGGGTCCCACCAATATAAATCCTTCAGACTTAGGTTGTAACACCATATTCAATGCCACAGTGGATATGGAATCACTACTACTGTTTTTACTAATTGCAACCAAGTTTGAACTGGTGTTACTACTTCCACTTACTAATGCACCAACTTGTATAGTGTTGAAACTAACACTTATTTGATCATACCAACGTTTGTATAATGATATTACAAAATAAAAATAAAAATTATGTAGACACACTAGGGGATTTTTTAAATTGTACTAGTGTCATTGCTTCCAAATTATCTTTTTGGAACACAGGGGGGTTCATTGTTGGGAGTTTCACCATTTTTGCAGGCTTAGATAATTCTAACTATTCCATGACTTCTTCTCTAGATAATTTGCATGGATGGGTCTATGAAACCGAGTTATGTAACTCATTTTCACACTCTCTCTCCTCATTTTCATTAGATACACACTCTACCCAGTTCCTCCCTATTGGGACATCTTGTGCATCCAATCCTGTCTCTTTCAACCATGAATTCATCAATTCTCCTTGTTTCTTCATCTTTTGTAACTCACTCCATCCATTCTCATTACTATCGCTACTATGTAGCTCATCTTCTAGCTCCACACTTCTTTTCCTTGCATTCTACATCTACGTCTTCCACCACTTTTCACAGATTGTCTCTCTCCTAGTTGTGCACTCATCCCTCACAATATCACAAGATTCCCCCATCATATTGCTAATTGTTTATCTTCTGCAACTTTTCAATATCAATCCAGCTACTACCATATGGAACAAGGGTTTACTCTTCCATGAGGACAAGATTGAGTAGGAAAATCCCAACTTCTATGATCCAAAATTTAATCCATACTGGAATCTCTTTTAGTAACCTTTCTCAAGCTCCTTTTTTGAGATCTTCTTATGCTTTCGAGACGAGCTAGTTATTTTTCACCACAAACTCTACCACATACCCTGTCAAGGTGTTTTCCACCTAGAATTCAACATGATCAGGTTAGTGAAGTATTAAGTCGATGTGTAGCCAATAAATCTCCCTTCGTCGATTAAATGATCATTTGTTGTTGTCCTTGGTATTATGGAGATTTCGCAAGTCTCTTCAACCACGAATACAAAGTTATTAGGAACTCACACGAAAACACCTCATACTAATCAAATCCAAGTCCTATGTACAATATATACTCTCGTAGCCTAATTGTATCCCACCCTCATAATCGAGCTTCTTGCACTATAAAATCCTCAAATCATTTTTCCCACCAATCCTAGATTTGTCTCTTCAAGATTAACGTATGCATGTAGTTAAGACGGTCCTAGAAATAGAACCATTTTTTGGCACAAATTCCAAATGAGACTAGGTTTCTTGCATAGGTTGCAATAAAGGAGACAGTTGTAGTCTACGCTAGTGGCATTTTTTATCTTCCCAAGGGAATAAAGTCTCGCCCGAAGCATCGCTTATACCTATGTGTGATAAGGAGAGTTATCTACAAGGATACAATGAGAGTGTTATTCACAACATTTACTAGGTTGATCTCCTACAACACATATTAATTATATTTAACTATTATTATCCATCACATATAAATAGAGCGCACATCAAGAAAATAACAGTCAATAGAACAAGCATTCATATCATAGCATGCTCAAACTTTTTTTAAGATGGGCCTAAACATCTTTATCTTTCTCTATTCATATCAAAAAAATTCATACAATGGAAGGCTCTACAACTGCTTCAAATTCACTCTTATATTGTGGAATACATTCCATCATGGATCTACTCAAAATACATATTCCAAAACCCACAAAAATAACAGTGATGATCACAACAACCATACTAATCCTGATAATCCTTTCTCTTCCTTGTCCCATGTTTTTATACTTGTTGGTGTGGTTGTTTCTAATCATGTTAAGATGGTTATGAGCCAATGACTTATGATTTGGCATCCTTATGATGCACTTTTCCTTGCGTTATTCCCACTTCTGCAATGTCCTCCATGTTGAATGTGTCTTTCTTTTGCAGGTTTATTCTTATCAAAACCTTAATCAGAAATCCAAGGGATGCATTTTCAGAATCATTCATTGCATCCTTAGTAAACCATAGACGTAGGTACCCCACTAAGGGGGATTTGAACCCAACAATACCCATTAAAATCTATAGATAATCAAATATTTTTCATATAGTGAATGTAGATGTGTGACCTCTAACACTATAATCTCCACCATCGTCATACTAAAATAGGAAAAGACTTTAAATGAGTTGGATAGATAAACTTACTTTCTACTACATCCCTAAAAGACATCCAAGTTCCCACCACTTCTCCATGCAATATTAATACCAATTTAAGAGTGGAATTTTTTCAAATATGATAATCCACTAGCGAAGAGAGATCCTCCAAATTGTTTAATCTCATAAAGAATTTGTTGTTGGGAAACAAGAATCTCTAGACTATGCTTCAATGTTTTCTTTAAATCTTCCACATCACTGTGATAATTCACCCACGTGATATGGTTTTTATATAAAGAAACTTGATCATAATCTAAAATTATATTATGGTCCAAGGGCATGCAACATGGATTTCTTCCAAACACTTAATATGTAATCATTATGTCAAAGACTTCCCATGCATCAAAACACTTGATATGCATGTAATACTTATCGTGTAAGCATTTGTCAAACATTTTGAGAAGTAACTCCATCATCAAATGGGAAATCATACTTCTCAATAAAGACATTAAAATAAATTTATCCACTACCATTGTTATAAGTTGGCAAGTACCCCATACCAAAGCCATCCCCTATAGAAGAAAATGTTTCTCATAGCTATATTCCCATGTGTTTTCCTTTGGAGTTGTATTCATCTATGGCTTTGAACAAATTGGATTCCATCGGGTCATAAACGAGTAGAAATTCGATTGATTGATATCGAAGGTAGCTTCTTGAATAATCTTACAATCTCATGGTATCGATATCTTTCAAAGATCCCTATATTATCAAGAAAATAATTGATGGAAGCAACCTTTTCTCCCGTGCAATCGATTCAAATATCTTACTAACTTATCCTTTAACACCATACCTTATCACTTGAAAAAAACCCTTTTATCACATGTGTGTGATTTTGCTGCTTTTTTTTCCATGAAAGAGAAAAAAAAACATTGTAAACATATGGTTGAAGCAAGTCTATAGGCCTAGCTCAAATATGTGTCAAATAAAGAGATCAAGAGTTCAAATTTCACATAACAAAATCAAGTATCCAGAAAAGTTCCATGGAAGGTCCTAGTCACAAAAATAAAAAAAGTTTGGGCTTGTGGAGCATGAACAATGACCTATGGGCCATGTCCCTCCCATAATTTCCAACAAATATTGTCTATATTAATCCTAGATTTAGAGAGAGCATATGTAGTCATGTTCCTCTCTCAAAAAACATGACAAAAGGATAGATCCGTAAAGAGGCCCATGTATCTCAAAGTATCTTCATAGATCAGTCTAAACAATATATTTTTGGGTAGCCTTCGAAGCTTGAAGCAGTCAATCACGAGAGTTGAGTCCCCAAAAATATGTAGCTATAGAATACCATGAGCATGGGATAAATGAATGATAATATGAAGAGCATTGAATTCATCCAAATTGTTGTATCCTCTTTCGATGCCTGCTGCATATTTGATCCATCGATCCTCGAAAAAATGAATAATGCCCCTAGCACCTCCCAACACAGGTCTTCCCTGAGATGCTCTGTCAAATAGAAACCAACATATGTATTTATCAATAATAATATCCTTGATGAACCTGGGAGCAGTTGAGACCTTAATATGAGGAAAGGATAGGAGAATAACCACCGACTGAGAGGCCATAGTGAAAGATAGAACAAGAGTGTCTTGAAAAATTGCTCTATTGTGTGTTATCCATGCTCCCCAAATCAAAAACATCGGTAACACTTTATAGGGAGTGAATGATTGATCATAATACCAATACCCCATGCCTCAATAAGGTCATTTCGATTCCAAAGAAATGGTTGAGACAGAATGTTCAAAGCTTGCTGCCACATATAGACCAAGTAAGGGAAATGGATGAAAAGATGCCCAATAGATTCTGACTTCGAGAAGTAGAGAGGATTCCTTCTAGGACGCATTCCAATGAAAGAGATGATTCAATCCCAAGCATGTATTTTTCCATTTAAAGAAATCCAAAATAATAACTTCGCCTCAAGAGGATGGTTAAGCTACCAGATTAAGAAATGCCACCAAGCCAACTAAGGGTGGTCTTCTTCCATTTTAATAGTAAGATAACCCACTTGAGGCGAATAAGACCCACTAGAAATTTACGACTTCTAATAATCGATGGAAAAAAAAAATTATGAGTACACATGTAAGCAAAACCAATTATGCACGCTTTTTTTGAATTAATCAATTTTTAGTGACAAACACTTTAAGAAGTGAGTCATAGTTAAAAATTTTAATTAGTGAATCTAATTTCTTTGAATAATAGTTTATATTGATTTATATATAACATATAATTTCTCACTAATAAATCTAACCATTAAAATAATATAATAAATATAATTGTTATTGTTAATTTATATCTATCATCTAATAGTGTTCCCCACATAAGGTGTCTCTCCATGATAGGCCAAGTGGTTGGATCATGATTCAACCATCCAAAAAATGGTAAGGACAACCAATGGGCATGTGGTATGTCCATACTTGCATTAAGGTAGCAAGATTCCTCATGGCCATCATTATGACTAAGTTTGGAAAGGTTGACTCGCTCGAGCGAGATTGTAGTTCTTTGTTCAATTTCCCTTCGAACGAGTTAGTGATTACTTTGGCATTCATGTTGATTTCGCCCCACCCCTTTCTCTATAGAACACTAGATCAAGTGAAGCATTGGTTGATGATAAAACACATGAAGCAAGTAGGTTATCACAATCTTGGTACCCCTTGTCACCATTGATTTCTCTCGTGCCACTCTGCCTAGTGTACTTTTCTTTTTTGTGATCCCATAGTCTTTACTCAATTCGGTTTACTTCATTTCTAGTCTTACCTACAACATGGTTCATTCCAAACATAGAGAAGAAGTCCAATGTTGGTCCCCACCGTTCACACATGCCCCACATTGTCCAAGAGTAAGATAAATCAAAAGCTTGTTGTTGGAATATGGATAACACTAAGAGGGGGGGGGTGAATCAGTGTTGTTAAATTTTAAAAATTTAAATAACTTTTTAATTTATGCATTAAAAAACATGATCAACAATAATACACAGAACAAAAATTTATAGTGGAATCCCAATTGGGTAAATCACCAATACTTTCTATTACTGCAAAATTGTGTTTACAAATAGTTTATGCCTGCTTCTACAGACAATGATGGTATTACGCCCTTATTTACCAGCAACTACTGGAAGGAGGCTTCAACCCCCTGGTCTTATAAGCTTCTACTGAAAGGATTCTACGACACCCTAGTAAGCTTGTTTCTTACCCTAGCGCCTCCCAACCTCCCTCATATGATAATTTAATCTCTGACTGTACTTCAATCGATATGTCAATTGAAAGTGTTGAGGAAATTTCTCTCACTCATCATTATGTCTATAAATACCCTCTAACATGTTTTATGTGAATGCATCTCTTCACCGTTGCGCCTTTTCATTCTTGGATCGTGCCTCTTCATGAAAAATCAATTCTTCATTTTAGAAATTCTTTAATTCTATTTAGGTTTATCATTCATACCTTTCCACAACAAAATCTTACCAGAATTGCCCCTCCACAATGATAATTCTTCACCAAAAATTCTTCTGAATTTGCCTTTTTCGCAATGATATTTCCACAATAGATCCTTTCTACAACCATCTTGAGTCGTTGATCCATTGCGGACTCTTTCCTATCCATCGATATAACACACATATTTCCTTCATGATCAACTTTCCGCAATTTCCTTAGCTTTCTAGCAACAACCTTTCTACACCATTGATTTCTTGTAGATTCTTCCCTAACCATTGATCTGAGATTAGATGCAAATTGTGGATTGTGGGTTTTCCATATTTCTTAAAATTTCTTCTGTAATTTTCTTTCCGCAAGATTTCTTTTGCTCCATCGATCTTTAGATTAAATGCGAATTGCAGATTGTGGATTACGGGTTTTCTAAATTTCTTAAAAGTGCTTCTGCAATTTCCTTTCCACAATATTTCTTCCATGCCATTGATCTTATGCAGACCCTTTCCTGATCATCGATCTTTAGGCCAAATGTGTATTGCATATTTGCGGTTTTCCAAATTTCTTGAAAATACTTCCATAATTTCCTTTCTGTAATCTTTCTTCTGCACCATCAATCTCTTATGGAGTCTTTCTCGATCATCGATCTTGCGTATTTCATATTGCAGAATGTAAATTGTGGGTTTTCCAAATTTCTTAAAAATACTTCCGCAAATTCCTTTTCCGCAATTGTGCTTTCGCGTCATTGATCTCTGGAAAATATTTTCCAGCTGTCGATCTTACGGATTGCAAATTGTGGAATATAGAACCACACTTTCCCATTTTGGACCTCTGCAATTCTCCTCCGCAACTTTGTTTCTGCATTTTTTCTGAACTGTCGATTTCCTTGTGGGTTCACTCCTAACTTTCAATCTACAATTAAATGCGGATTACGTATATTCACTTTTCTTTGTGCGAAAATTATTCACCATCATCGATATTCTCAAAATCGGCCTCCGCAATTTCTCTCGACTGATCTCGACCATCCAATTTTTCATTGGTGCTTCCGCTGCTTGATTTTCATATCCATCCCCTATCATCGACCTATAATCCGATATTTGGAATTTCTTTGTCATTACTGAACTTCTTTGACATCAATGACAACTATTTTCAACAATCTCCCCCTTTGACATTCATGTCAACTCTTTAATTTTCTCCCCCTTTGACATTAATGGAAAAGTTTTCCTGATAGCTCCCCTGTCAACATATTTACCCATGACATGATCCATTTTCCTCCTTTTTATTCATTGTAAGGAGATTACTCCCATCTTTTTCCTAAGATGCTCAAATGCTTCTTTGGGTAGTGGCTTTGTGGAAATATCAACTATTTGTTCTTTGGTGTCAACATATTCTAGTTTGACAACCTTTTGTGCCATTTGATCTCTTAGAAAGTGATATTTTATTGGTATGTGCTTTTTCTTGGAGTGCATGACAAGGTTCCTTGATATATTTATGGCACTCGTGTTGTCACAGCTTATCACTATTGGATCTTCATATTTTACAAGTATTCTAATGTCTGTTTCATCCAAATGACTTGAGTACAACATGATGCAACGGAAATATATTCAGCCTTTTCTATAGATAGTGATATGGAGGATTGTTTTTTTCTTAACCATGATACCAAACAATTTCCCAAAAAAAAATTTGCTCCACTGGTACTCTTTCGGTCATGAACACTTCCTGCCCAATATGCATTAGTGAATTCCTTTAGAGTGAAGTTATTTCTTTTTGGATACCATAATCCATAATCCATAGTACCTTTTAGATATCTAAGAATTATTTTTACTGGAGACATGTGTTTTTATTTTGGGGATGATTGGAATCTAGAAACCAAACCTACGGCCAACATTACATCCGGTCTATTAGTTGTTACATATAATAAACTACCAATCATTGACCTATACATAGTATGATCGACTTCTAAGGGTTCATCATTCTTTCTTAATTTACAACCAGTGACCATATGAGTACTAACAGGTTTGGATTCTTCCATTTTGAACTTATTCAATATTTATTTGATATACTTAGTTTGAGAAATGAAATTCTTTTTATCTGATTGAGATACTTGTAAACCTAAAAAAAATGTTAGTTTTCCTAACATTGACATTTCAAATTATTTATTCATTTCTAATGCAAATTTTACACTCAGAATTTTTAGATCACTTCCAAATACGATATCATCTACATAGACAACCATAATTATCATATTTTCATTTTCAAACTTTATGTACAAATTGCTGTCAGTGGCCCCTCTTTTGTATCCTTATTGTTTTAAATAACTGTCAAGTCTAGAGAACTATGCCCTTGGATCTTGTTTAAGGCCATAGAGCTCTTTCTTAAGTTTGCACACATAATTTATGTTTTCTGACAAGAGGAAAGCTTCAGGCTACTCAATATAGACTTCTTCTTCAAGTTATCCATTAAGAAATGCAGATTTTACATCCATTTGATATACCTTAAAGTTTTTGTAGCATGCAAAAGCTAAGAACATACTGATGGATTCAAGTCTTTCCACATGTGCAAAATTTTATTCAAAATCAATGCCTTCTACTTGATTTTGAATAAACTTTTGCACATGTGGAAAGACATGCTCACATGACATGCTCATTGACTCTTGTTTTTAAATATCCATTTGGTTCCAATGACATTCATATCCTTAGTTCTTGGGACAAGTTCCAAAGCTTGGTTATTTTATATTTGATCAAGTTCCTCACTCATAGCACTGACCCAATCTTTACTTTTGCAAGATTCTTTGAATTTTTTGGTTCTATTATCGAAAGTAGTGCTTGTTCTTCATCAATTAATTTTCTTCTTATTTTAACTCCTGAATCTTCGTCACCAATTATTTGATTTTCGGGATGATTTTTATGGACCCACCTAGATGGTGTCTTTGTGTCTGATCTTGGGGAATCTTCATTCTCATTTTCATGTGATTCTTCTTCCTCTACTCTTTCTTCTTATTCTTCTTCATAATTATCTTCCTTTTGTGTACTTTCTTTCTTTCTTTTATCATCTACTTTTTCATCATCAATTTCTTCATCGTCCACACTTCCTTGAATTTATATTCATCTCAATTTAATGTCATCAACAGTTACATTTTCACTTTCTATGATCTTGTGCGACCTTATATTATAACATCTGTATGCATTTTTGGTGGAAGAATATCCAAGAAATATGCCTTCATCGGTTCTAGAGTCAAACTTCCCTAGATTATCATCATCTATTTTTATGTAGAATTTACTTCCAAAGGCTCTAAAATATTTAACTGAAGTCGGTCTTCCAAACCATAAATCATAAGGAGTTTTGTCACTATTCACTCTGAATTGTCCTCTATTTTTTACATAGACAGTTGTATTTATTACTTCTCTCCAATAGCCATTAGGAAGTTTTGCTTCATTAAGCATAATTCGAGCTTCATCTTGGACTGTCTTATTTCTTCTCTCAGCTACTCCATTTTGCTGAGGAGTTTTTTCTGCTATGAATTGTCTCTTGATTCCATGTTTTTCACAGTACTCATTGAACTCATTGGAGGTGAATTCTCCACCATTATCTAATCTTATACATTTAATTTTTTGATTTGTTTCATTTTCAACAAGGGCTTTGAAGGATTTGAACTTCATAAAGGCTTCTGATTTTTCTTTAAGAAAGGTTACCCAAGTCATCCTTGTATAGTCATTTATTAATAACATAAAATAATATTCTCCTTGAAGGCTTTTAGTCCTTGTTGGTCCACAAATATCAGTGTGAATTAATTCTAATGGAGACAATGTCTACACACATGATTTGGTGGTTTTATGATTTTTGGCAAATTTCTTACAACTCTCATTAGAGGAAATTTCAACTCAAAATGGGTCTCCTAAGGTAATAAAATAATACTTAAAATAATAAAATAACATTTATTAATTTTGGAGGAAGAAAAGAAAGAAACAACCTTTTTGTTTGTATTTTCGACATATCTCCCTGTGTTTTTACTCAAATTTCGATCGGGATAGCTCGTCGGATGTGGAATTAAATTCTGTCATCATCACGTTTTTTCAGGTATTTCTTGTTTTGGGGCTAGAGGGGTCGGTCAAAATTATGCTGATTAGGTACTCGTTGGATGCAAAATTTAATTCCGCATCCAACGAGCTATCCCGATCAAAATTTGAGTAAAAACACAGGGAGATATGTCGAAAATACGAACAAAAATGTAGTTTTTTTATGATACCTATCCCCAAATTTATATTAAAAATTTGTTTAAGACCTATACAGTATTTCAAATTTAAAGCAATTTCATTGGATAACACATGTTGACATGGAATTTGAATAAGAGTTAAAAGGCCCATTTTGAATTGAGACTTCCTCTAATGCTTCTGACTAATTCTTACAAGATTGCCAAAGTTCAGGTGCCCCATCCTTATATGCCATAGAAAACTTTCATCAACTTGGATCATACAACATTTTTCTTCATTTTCTAGAATATACACATTGCTTGGAGTTCTCACAATAGTTCTAACAAGTTTTCTTGAATCTCTTCTTCTGATTTCACACTTCTTGGAATCAAATATAGATATGTGTCCTTGATCACACGTTTGACTCACACTCAAAATATTAGGTTTTAAGTTTTCTACAAGTAGATAATTTTCATCTTTCATCTTGTCTCTAATAACCATTGTACCCTTCCTGGTTATTTTAGAGGATAGATTATCTCCAAAGGTGACCTTTCCTTTTTGCTTCCTTTTTAGGATTAGGAATTTAGTTGGGTCACCTGTCATGTTTTTTGAGCAGCCAATATCCATATTCCATAGATTTTGTTTTTCTGTAGCACATAGAGGTAATGAACATTCCACATCACCCTTCCCTTTTCGATTTATCCCTTTATCTTGAAATTTTGAGGTGTCATCCATAGGAGTTACTAGTTTACATTTTCTAGCAATGTGTCCTTGATTACCACATTTGTAGCATTGTGTACTATAACTCTATAGAGGAGCAAAACAATTGTTTCTTATTCCATTTGGATTGTTTCTGGTAATATTATTTTTCTTATAGACAGAAGTATGTGATGTAATCCCTTTCTCCATAGGAGTCTTTAGTTTACATTTTCTAGCCATATGTACAAAATTGTTACAGGTGTAACAATTTCCTAAAAGGAGTTGTTGATGTTTACTTGTCACTGGTATTTTAAAAATCATATTAGTTCTTCGTAATGGAGAAGTAGATTTCTTACTTTCTTCTATTTTAATTTGGCTCATGAGTACAACACCATAACTTCTTTTATTTCCATTTTTATTTGTGCAAGAAGAATATCCAGGTTTTTCTTTGTCAAATCCTAATCTAGATTTATCGCTTGATAGTATTTGGACACTTAGAATTTCATCTAAAGTCCTTGAGATATTTTCATACCTTGATTTGATGTATGCTTCCTCCAATTTCTTTCTAAGGTGCATAATGTCTTGTTCAAGCCTTTCAGATTCTTGCATTTTCTTTTTGAGTTGTTGTTCTAGATTTTTTTCAGTTCTTTTGATTTCTAGTACCTGATTTTTTAAGTCAGTAATCATTCTCTCCGTATCTTTTTCCCCTTCAAATTATATCATGTAAGTTTTTTATTTCTTGTACATATTTTTATACTTCTCTAATTACTCATGAGCATTTATAAGTTCTGCTTCAATATCTGTCACATCTTTTTTTTCTTCTCCAGAGATTTCTCTTTCGAAACCCATGAATATTACTTCAACATCTTCACTTTTTCATCATATTCATTGCCTTCTTTGGAGTTGAGGTTTTTATTTTTCTAAAACTTCTTCTTGTATATGGTCTTATTCTTTTGATCTTTCTTATGACATCAAGCTTCTTCATCATCACTATCCTCTTGTTTTGGGTAAGGACACTTTTTGGAAAAATGTCCAATCCTTCCACAGTTAAAAAATTTCAAGGGTAGCTTCCCTTTGTACTTACCAATGCCTCTCTCAAGTTTCTTGATAAAGAGGTCTTCCTCATCATCTAGGTCCTTGGATTGGATCCTGGATACGACCTTAAAAGTTGCTTCCTTATTTGATGGTCCATTTTGTCCTGTTTTCATCTCATAGGAAGTGAATATCCCATGCAGTTCGTCTAATGTCATAATTTTAAGTTCGTCTAGTCCTTCTAAAGAAGACACCTTTGTGTCATACTTCATTGGTAGGGTTCTTATTACCTTGTTGACTACTTATTTTTCTTTAATTTATCCTCCAATGCCTCTAATGACATTAACAATTTCATCTACTCTTACAAGATATTCTGTAATATTTTCTTCTTCTTTCAGTTTTAGGCTTTCCCATGCATGTTTGGATGTTTTACATTGCATGACTTTTACAAGTATTGATTTTGTTAACCCACTCAAAATTTCATTTAGAGCTTTTGCATTGGCATCATATAGGCTATCTCTCCTTTTTCTATTGGTACGTCATCTATTACTTTATATTATGTTTCAACATTACTCCAAACCTTGCATCCAAGGGCCATTAGATGGCACTTCATTCTTACACTCTAGTATACATAATTATCACCAATAAATAAAGGAGTTCTGTTGGTGGCTAACCCTTGTTTATCCATAGTGATTTTCAATATGATCTTCGTTATAGTGATTAAGTTGTACTGAAGGAACCTGTTCTGACACCAATTATTTGAATATGGATAACACTTAGAGGGGAGGGTGAATCAGTGTTGTTAACTTTTAACAGTTTAAATCACTTTTTAATTTATGTATTAAAACACATGATCAACAATAACACACAAAACACAAATTGATTGGGAAATCCCAATTGGGTAAAGCACCAATACTTTCTATTACTACAAAATTGTGTTTAAAAATAGTTTATGCCTACTTCTACAGAAAAGGATGGTATTACACCCTTATTTACCAGCAACTACTGGAAGAAGGCTTCAACCCCCTGGTTTTATCAGCTACTACTGAAAGGATGCTACGACACACTAGTAAGCTTGTTGCTTACCCTAGCACCTCCCAACCTCCCTCATATGATAATTTGATCTCTGACTGTACTTCAATCAATCTGTCAATTGAAAGTGTAGAGATAATTTCCCTCACTTATCATTCTATTTATAAATACCTTCTAACATGTTTTATGTAAATGCATCTCTTCACCTTTGCGCCTTTTCATTATTGGATCATTCCACTTCATGAAAACTCAATTCTTCATTTTAACAATTCTTTAACTATATTTAGGTTTATTAGTCATACCTTTCCGCAACAAAATATTATGAGAATTGCCTCTCCGCAATGATAATTCTTCACCAGAAATTCTTCCAAATTTTTCTTTTTCTACAATGATATTTCTAGAATAGATCATTTCTGCAACCATCCTTAGTCGTTGATCCATTGGAGACTCTTTCCTTCCCTTCGATCTAACACATAGATTTCCCTCCATAATTAGCTTTCTACAAATGTCTTTCCGCAACAACCTTTCCGCACCGTTGATTTCTTGCAGACTCTTCCCTAACCATTAATCTGAGATTAGATGCGGAGTGCAGATTGCGGGTTTTCCAAATTTCTTAAAAGTGCTTCCGCAAATTTTTTTCACAAGATTTCTTCCATGTCATCGATCTTATGTGGACTCTTTCATGTTCGTCGATCTTTAGATCAAATTTGGATTGTGGATTGCGGGGTTTCCAAATTTCTTAAAAGCTCTTCTGCAATTTGCTATCCGCAATATTTTTTCTGCGCCGTCGATCTAATGCAGATTCTTTCATGACAGCCAATCTTTAGATCAAATTTGGATTGCGGGTTTTCCAAATTTCTTGAAAATACTTCATCAATTTCCTTTTCGCAGTCTTTCTTTCGCACCGTCGATCTTGCTGATTGCGAATTGCAGAATGCAGATTGCGGGTTTTCCAAATTTCTTGAAAATATTTCCACAATTGTGCTTCCACATCGTCGATCTCTTGCGAAATATTTTCCAACCATAGATCTTAGGGATTGCGGATTGTGGAATGCAGAACCACACTTTCCCATTTTGGACCTCCGAAATTCTCTTCCGCAACTTTATTTTCGCATTTTTTCTAAACTGTCAATTTCCTGGCGAGTTCAATCCTGACCGTCGATCTGTGATCAAATGCGGATTTCAGATCTTCACTTTTCTTTGTTCGAAAATCATTCACCATCGTCGATATTCTCAAAACATCCCTCCGCAATTTCTCTCTACTGATATGGACCTTCCAATTTTTCATTGGCGCTTCCACTGCTTGATTTGTGGATCCATCCCCTATCATCAAACTACAATCCAATATTTGGAATTTAATTTTCATTACTAAACATCTTTGACATCAATGACAACTATTTTCAACACTTGTTTTGAAACTATGGCCCCTCCTTCAACCAGAGACTATATCCAAGATATGGAAAATCATCTTCAAGGTCAATGTCGATGGTCTGAGCTTGGAAAATTAGTAGATGAAATTAGTTATATGGTGAATACCCCAACTCCATGTGCACCAGGGAGACCCATTACACTAAAACCCTAGGTCTGTTATGGTCTAACAAGGCCTTCTTGGGACAAACAATTTCTAATTATGAAGGCAGGTGTTTCCAAGAGGAATCTCAAGGTCTCATCCTGCATGGATCGTTTGGAGAATTGGATTCGTCGACTCACTCAAGGACATGTGGATTCAAATAGTCATATCAGTGCTAACTTCACACCCTAGCCTGTGAGTTAATCGATAAATCATTGAACCATGCCAAGAAGAACCCTTTAGATACACAGTTGATTTTTTGCTAGACTCCTCTGTCGTCTAAAATTGGAAAACTTTTATGCACTAAAAAATAATGTCTAGGTGATGAGCATCTTGCTTCTCCCCCCATTCACATTACCGATGATTATTAGTCTAGGTTTGAATGGTTAATTTTTAATTTTGATTATGTCTATGTGGTCTAGTTTGAATTTTTTGTCTAGTTTTGTGGTCAAATTCCCCGACCAGTGGAGGAATTGGGGAATACTTAAAACTCTTTGATTTCACATTCAGTTTAGGATTCTGACATGTATCTGAGTTTGGTCCAAATTGAGGAACATCAATGTTTTCAACGGATATTTGGTCCTTTTTTGTAGCCACTTGGATTTCTGTCCTCTGTATAGTTTTCTATCTTTTAATAGAATTTTGAACTTATAAAAAATCAATATTTGTTAAATAATTTTAAAAAGGTGTAAGTGTTATTATTGATTTACATATATGATGTATTTTTGTTTCATCTAGAGGGGCTTTCTACAACCTAGTATAAGGGAGAAGTGTAATTATGTGCTTAATGTAGAGTTGATAAGTGATACTTAATAAAATAATAGCATATTAAGTAAATAAAATTTTACAATGTCCCCCTGACCTAAAATGTAAAAACGAAGCTTACACATAGCACTTTAATAAAATAATAAAAAATATACAATTTGGACCCTAATCTAAACTTCAAAACAAAAAGTATATATAATTAATTAAAACTATAATAATGAATGAAGTAAGGATACTTCTTGCTATGGGGTATGGGAGTTGAGTCATCATCAAACCAAGATTTATATATTATGGATTTGAACACATACTAGATATTTGCATACTAAATCAATATAGATCCATATTAACTCGGGATCTACCTTGCAACGAAAGGGATTTGATCCATCTCTTAAAGTGCAAACTTAATACAAAATTTGAAGAAAACTTTAGACCTCAAATAATTTGATCCCTCTCCATGCTTAGTAAATCCATAGTTAATATAAATCTATACCATTTTAAAACAAAAATGTTCAACTTACCCACTTCTTTGATTGAAAGCCTATGTGGATACAACAAAGGTAAGTTAACACTAGTTATATGAAACAACTATATAACCATCAAATCTTTCAAAAGTGATTGATTATGAAATGTATTTTTATGTTAAAATTGACTTAATTAATTATACTTATAATTTTTATGTAGAAAATTATGTAATTGAAATAATAATAAAAATTATATACAACAATTATAGACAAATTTATTTTTTAAATTCAAATTAAAGTCATTTTTTTAAAAGGTAGTTTTTAAGTAACAGTGTTGCATAATTATAATATTTCACATTTTAAATTTATTTTGGAAGAAAATGGTTAAAAAATAATTATGATTGATTATGATGATGATGTTGGTCTTTAACTTCTAATGAGACCAAATTTGGTTTATCGCGCCTTAAAATATAAGATAAGAGAAAGATTGTATTTGATTTGTTTTAAAATATTATTTTTATGCTCAAAAACCTTAAAAGGGCCTCTACCTCACTAAAGTTTTGAGGAGCTAGAAGGTTAGAAAGAATAGTGGATTGAGATCTAATGTGGGTGTAAGGAGGGCATTCTAAGAAAAAATAATTTTCATCTTCAACCCTCATGCAGTGGCACAAGTGGAAAATCCTTTCATCCCAAGGAATTTTAGGGGTTGTGCACTGCCAAGTTTATGAGAGTTAGTTCCAATCTTGTTTTCTTTTAACCTCTAAATCTTCCTCACCCCACATTTTCTCTTTGAACTTAGAAGTAATAATGTTTTTAATATGGTGAGTTTGGGTGAAACTAAGAGCAATTTTAAGAAACATTATAAGTTAAAAACAACTTCTGCTCAATCCTCCTCCAAGATTTTTTGAAAATGCTTCATCCCCAACCTTTATAGCCATAAAAAAATAACTGAAGTAAAAAAAAAGTATAAATCAATTACTATATGTAATTTTAATAAAAACTAGCACACCCACATAGTTTGTGGATGGATAAGGTGGATAGGGATCAAATGGTTAAAAGATAGTTATGGAATGGAAGATAGTTTGGATTTTTTTTAGTCCTCGTATTCTTTTAGTTAAACTAGTTTAACTGTGATTTATCTATACTTAGGAACGTGTTATCACCTATATTCTTCTTGTTATCCATTTATCAACATATTTCTAGATGAAAAAACATAGGTCGTAGTCTACCCCAAATCTCAAATAAAAAGGTTTATCAACCTAACAAGTATATAGTGATTAAAAAAAAACATAATATATTTTGTGGCATAACAAGTATATGGTGATTAAAAAAAGAGCATAATATATTAATATATTTTGTGACATATTTGATCAAAATAGATAATATTGACACAATATAATATTACTTTACCAAGTTATGGTTCTAATTTGAAACCAAGGTGGATATTGTGATGGAATGAAATGAATTAAAAAAAATTAAAGAAATTGTTTTTTATTTAATGTTTGGTATAAAAAGAAATTAAAAAAATGTTTTTTTTAATAAATTGTTTTTTATTTAATGTTTGGTATAAAAATAATAATATAAAAGTTACTTTACCAAGTTATGGTTCTAATTTAAAACCAAGGTGGGTATTGTGATGGAATGAAATGAATTTAAAAAAACTAAAGAAATTGTTTTTTATTTAATGTTTGGTATAAAAATAATAATATTAAAACTTTTATAAAAATTGAGATAATGAAATTAAAATATTATGAAAAAAAGTATGTTTATTATGAGTTAAAAAAAAAATTAAAACAAAATAATGGCGTTATGTTGTTATATGAATAAATAAGTAAAACATAAAATTTAAGGTTCAAGGAATGATGCATTTAGCATGTTTAGTTTTTCCTCTATGCAAACATGTAATTATATCTAAAATGTTTTATTATAATCATAAATATTTATTTTTAAAAATATTTAAATTTTTTTATTTTTTACTATTAAAATCATTATAAATTCACATTATTTAATTATATTCACTTAACTATTCATAAAATAAATTATAATCTATTTAAATTATTAATCATATCAATACCCAAAACAAATACACTATAATATAATAATAACTATATCAAATTATATTATTATTATATTAATGAAGATATAAATTATTGCTATGCTTATCACTTTAAAGTAATTAATTGTACTTTCTAATTATAATAATATAATATAATGCAAATTTTATATATAATAATGTCAATTTAATTTTGATTATGATAATAATTAGTTATTTATATTTATTGTAATATTGTGTAATTTTTTAATAATTAGTTATTGTTGAATATAATTATTTATTTATAAATATGTAAATTTATATTTTAACATAAAATTGGGTTTTAATGAATAATTATTTTATATTATAAATATTTATAATATTATTTATTTTTAGATAGTTAAAATATATAAAAATAAAATATTTTTAAATATTAATTTTTCAAAATACTAAATAAATAAATTATTTTATTTTAAAGATTCAATAAATGGTAACTTCTAACCATCACTATTAAATACTATCTTAATATATTAATTCATATCTTAAATATATTGTATATATCATAGTGATAATTTTTAATATATTACTTTTAAAATATTTAGTAATAATAACTAATTATTATAAACCATTATTTAAAATAAATAATATAAATAATGATTTATAATAAATCTTATTATATTTTAATAAGATTATGAGTTTAAAAGTAAAATATGTCTTAATAAAGGGTGTGGGTGATTTTTTATTGCAGTTGCAAGTTTTTACTATAACTAATCATTATAAATCATTAGTAATAACTATATTAATAAGATTAATATGTTCTATCATCCTCAAGTACATTACCTAACCTATTGTTTTTAGGATGTTACAATGCCAACTAAAGCTTATTGGGGAGTGCATGGTTTAACTGCAATGAAGTTTGAATTTTTTGGCTAAGAGATGGAATCAACATTACAACTACAGATTCATCTAATAGTTTTTTATTACCATATTTTAATTACCACGTTCATTTAAATTTAATTTAATAGTTGTATCACTATTTGAATTAACCTAATAGTTTTCTAATAGTTAATATAATTGTTGTCCAATATAACCGTGATGAGAGTTGAAATTAAGCTAATAGTTGTATCTAATAGTTAAGTTAATAGTTATCTAATATAATCGTGATTAGAGTTGAAGTTAAGCTAATGGTTGTATAGTCATTAGAGTTAAGCTAATAGTTGTATCTTATAGTTAATTTAAAAAGTAATATATTAAGAAGTGCACTTCAAGTAAAATTCATTATTAAAGTTGAAGTTAAGCTAATAATTGTATCATCAATGGAATTAAGCTCATAGGTGTATCTAATAATCAAATAGTTTTATCTACTAATTGAATAGTTGAAGTTGAAATTTAATTTTTCCAACTATCATGAAATGTACTTAGGAGATGTTAACTAAGATATTTTTTATTTTTTTAAATTATTAATTATGAATTTTGGATGACACCCATAGAATCAATGTGGACAGTACACTTGTCTCATTCTCGTCCATAGATGAAAAAGCATAAATGGTAGTCCACCCCAAAATTATAAGATATATACACCTATTGGCATAACTATCGGCGTAATTATGTAAAATAAATATTATTATATTTTATTAATATTATAATTTTAAAAATAATTACTTGAATGTGGGTGATGGATAGGTCATGACTAAAGGTGGAGTTGATGGGACACTCGTCCTGCCTCATGCCACTTTTTTCATGCAATTAATATGATGCATGATGGACATGCATGGAGGAGGGTCATGAGTATGAGGTGGGAGAATTTCAGAGTATCGAGAGTATGTATGAGCCAGGTTCTAGAGGAAATCCAGGGTCTGGAAATGATGGCATGTAATAAGATCCGACATAAGCTAAACGTGAGGGGGGTTATTTTTTATGCTCTAGTAATTACTACTGGAAAATTGGTGGGAAAGCCAAGAACTAGGAATGATGACCCAAGGTGGCCATTTCACAACCGGAACATTCTTAACAAACATTTGGCACCAAGCACGACACATGATAGAAACAATGTGAATTACTAGGAAGGAAAGGATAGTCGAAGTGAGGAGTTGGACTCGAGATCTTGGATGGTGGAGAGAGTGTTAAGGTTACTATTCAAGTCATGGTGCGACCAAGGACAGAGAGAAGGGTGGAAAAACGAGATTCTTATATGTCCTATGTTGAGAGATAGATGGGAGACGTGAAGCACGAGTTTTATAGAGATATCCTTAGGGAAACCAAGCAATATTTGGAGCAGATGGAGCAAGAAATTGATAAGGTGAAGGGTGGACTTGAGGTTGAGTAAACCCAAATGGAATTGGTCATGAAATTTCTATACATAGGTTGGTCTCGCTCGCAGGAGACAAAGCATGAAAAATATTCTCTCCCTTATTGGAATATGAAGATGTTGTTTGTAACATCCTCGTAGTACGCGACCGAGAAACACGAAGTGTAAGTAAAAAGCACTGTAAGTACTAATCCTAACTTCATCAAATTGTGGATGAAATTGATAATGTTGGGAGGTTGAAAGCTTTGCACGACTAAAACGATGATTTGGGACGAATCCAAAAGGGGAGAGGGAGTAAAGATGAGTAAATTATTCAATATATAGCCAACTCAACTGGGTGTCATCATGATTTCGATGGCGTATCAAAGGGAAGTTGGTTACAGTATTCACTTACGTTGAAAGAAGGAAAAAACATGGAGTGTGACCTTTGCCACATGTCGTGTTGAGACAAAGAGTGGTGTTCCTATAAAGGCCATGATTTCTCAGTAGAGAGGGTGATCAGACTTAGATAGAAATGGGAGCTTCAGCATTAGAGTGGAATGTAAACCACAAATTGAATGGAATCCTTGATCCGATTTGAAGGGTTGTGTGTGGATTTAAAGTATCATTGTTGAAGGTATGTTTTTCTGGGGTTGAATATAATTACATCTTAAACTCTAGATTCAAAGCTTGCGATTTTTCCAGTGGTTGTGATATAATTATATATTTACTTTTTAACAAAAGATCTAAGGTCTGTGTTGTTGGATCATTAGAGGAATTTCGGGGTCTAAAATGGGCCTCCTAAGGAAAATAATAAAATATAATAGTTAAAATAATAAAATAATATTTAAAATAATAAAATAATATTGATTAATTTTGGAGGAAGAAAGAAAAAAACTACTTTTTGTGTTCGTATTTTCGACATATCTCCCTGTGTTTTTACTCAAATTTTGATCGGGAGAGCTCGTTGGATGCATGTCGAAAATACGAACAAAAAAGAAGTTTTTTTATGACAAATATGTCAATTCAACCATTATGGTTGACTCATTTTATTGAAATTCTATTGGTTCTTGAATTCCAACTCACAAAAACTTATTTTGGCACGTTTTCTTATAAGGCCCATTTTAGACCCCAAATTTCCTCTAATGAGATCCAGATCGTGTGTCTACAAATTGTTTGATAAATGCATGAATGATTGGTAACCAGATCTGTGTTGTGTACCTACAAAACGCTTGATAAATGCATGGAAGGAATGGTAAAATGGATCTATGTTTTTCAGAGATCCAGATTGTGTCTTATTTGCAATCGTTTTGATAAATGCATGGAAGGAATGGGAAGCGGATCTACATTGCATAGATTCCTGATATGGTTTTACTTCCTTGCATCTTTTTTATAAATGAAAAATGTATGAAGTGTGATCTCTCTCTCTCTTCTTGCGCTGAATGAATCGAATCTGCATTGTGTTCTACTTGTATGGAATTGACTGAATAAATGTTGATGTAGGAGATATGAATGGTATTTATTCAGTTCAATCCTTAACACCAATTTGAAGGTCTAAGTGTTGAATGGAAATGTGAATAGTTTTGGATAAGTAAAACTTACTTTCTCCCTCCAACATATTGGATCAACTGGTCCAGTTTCGTCGACAAAGCGGAGTAACTTGGCCAGTGTCACTGACACTGTCGGAAGAAACTCACAAGTTTCTGCTGAAACAGTTGGAGGATCTTGGCTTATGTCACCGATGGATGAAAGGAAAGTTTATGCACTTATCGTTTCGGTGTAACTCAGTTAGATTTACCACCACCGTTGGAAGTTACTCATGAGATTCCTCTAGAACAGTCGGAGGGTCTTGACATTTGTGGCCGATGGAAAAGAGTCTCGATTTTTTTGGAATATCCCGTACTTTTTCGTCAAGACAGTCATGTGCCTCGAATTCTGAAGAAAAGAAACAGAGTTGCCGATGCCATCGCTGTGACTGATTTTTTTTTTGTCGATAGAGTCAGATTGACTCATGATTGATCGTCAAAACCATCAAAGTCACAGGTAATGGAATAACATCGTGATACCATCAAAGGTGTTTGTAGAGTATCATCGATACAATCGGCATGACTGGAATTTTTTTACATATATGGTTGGAGAAAATGATGCTTGAGATTTGATAGATGACAGGTTTTTCCTGGGAGTTACTTTTAAACTTTGTTTATGGATTTTATACTTGTGGTTTCCGATGATTTCTTAACTGTATTTTATAGATGCCAACATTTTACAATTAGATATGTATTTTTTTTATCTAATCTCTTAACAGGCCCGTGATTGGATTTCTCTCTCTAATCTTGCTGCGATTTTGCTTTTGGGTGTTGATCTCTGAATGTTTCCTATGTGTTTGGTCAGAGATCTATTCGGTTGTTTTCCTTAGATGAGTTTCAATGATGTTCTAACATCCTTACAAAAGGCTGATTTTTCAGATGTTGCATTAATAGTCGAATTATAAAAATGCATATGATCCAATGTATGCATGGGTACTTGGTTGATTTTATAATTAATAGTAGAACGTTAGAGAGAAGTCATCCTTAATATATGAATAACCTATTAATAGATATGAGCTTATTCTCTTTTATGTAATATGTAATTTATAAATAGTTATTGGCATAAGAAGATGGTAGGAAAAATGTTATTATAATGATGGCGGACACGTGGCTTGCTAATATACTATGGAAATTTGGGTAGTTAGTTTTATCCATATGGTTGACGTGTCCTTTTGATATGGACAAAGCATGATGAGGGTTTAGTCATGATTAATGGTTTTAAAAATGTTATGACGGCTAAAGTCTCATACTCATATGCAAAGTATCCCTTTGATTACAATACTATCTTAACTTGAAACTTGGAGAGTTTCAGTTTATAACCTCAAACCTTAGTGGATTCGTATCTCAACTCAGGGGTGGATTTAGACGTAAAAACATACGTTAAATGAAGCCTATGGTTGGCAGGAAAGTCGTAGACATGATTTCAGTCGCCCAATCTTAATTCAGATTAGAGAAGTATCTATAATGGTTAACTTTGTTAATGGAATTAGTTTATCTTGTTTTCAATTTTGTTATGAATTTTATGTTCTTGGATTTATAAGTAGATATATAGTACTAATATGTATGTTGATTACATGGCTTCAAGTGGTCGCTGCAGAAATTGTGTTCCAATGGTGAAAGGCATTCGGATGACACTTGAAAGACAAGTGTCTAGAGTAAATCAATTGTATGTGTGCATACTTCTAAATTTAGTTCTTTTATCATCTAAAGCAAATTTAACCTTAATTGTTTGCTCCACTCAGGAGACTCTTACCCCATTTCCGACAATTACGCCCAGGAGGGAAGGTATAAAATATCGTATCTCTATATGGAGGGTGTTAATCATAGTTAAAGGATGGGGATAATTTGTAATCGTTATCTCATTCTGTAATACTCCAAAAATTCGTAAAAATTTAAAATTTTTCATATAATATTAAATGTTTGCAATTGTCTCTACTGAGGAACATTTAACTATTAATGGTTAACCTAAACAGGCTTAAACTAGAACTAATTCTTTTGTTAAATTCTAGTTCTGCATACTTAATTGTTTGTTTTCGTAAATCATTATTAAGGATTTGATTTAGCAGGTTAAGATTTGAAACAACGGGAAATGAAACATCTGTTTAATTACTAGTGCTAAGTTTGTTTTATTGTTTTGTGAAAATATGAAGGAACTTCAGTTGAGATCAAGGATTACTTAAATTTTTAGCTAATGCAGTGAAGTGATGCTTCTTTTAGAAGTCATTTACAGGTAAAATGTTTTATCACCAGTTTCCAGATCGAGATTATTGTCTCAGCTAGCATAAACTATAATGCTAGTAAATTTATTTATTTTACAACTTTGAGCAATTAAATGAGGTATCGTTGATTTGTATGTATTTATGTTTTAATTAGCCTTCTAATAGCATAAGTGTCTAGTAAACTGAACATAGTTCAGTTGTTCTTTCATTTTCTTCAACTGTAACTCGTTCATCTAATTTTTATACTTGTCTATTATCAGTTTAGCTGTTGTATGTAATTCTAGTGAAAGGTAATTGTATAGAAGCTCCCTTTTATATTTTATTACTCGATGGTGAGGTAATTCAAGAGTATTTGTTTTCAACAATAAACGAGTTACATACACTTAGGAAAACCTATAATCTAGGTATAGTCATAAGTACATTGACTGGCATTCACACATGGAAATAAAAACCTAGTGCATAAAACAGTTTACTAATTGTTTTAGTACTTACGAACTAGATATGCAATAATATAAGTTTAATACCTTTAAACTATAGTATTACTATTTTTTTGTAAGAAAGAATAAGATCATCTTCTAGAACATCGATTCTACCTAACCCTTGTAAGATTCTTTACCTCACAAGGGGAAAATGAAAAATAAACATTAGTATCTTAAAAAGATACTAATTTAATACCTAGACGAGAAATCCAGTTATGCATCTTTCTATATTTACAGCATACATACATGAATGTTCTTAATCATTGTATCTTCCTAAATCTTTTACAAGGTCCTTTCATAATTCTATGATTTCTCACTAGGGTTGTTTATTATGCTAATTGAAGTTGAAGAGTTCTTATGCATAATCTTTTACCCATTTCTATGATCATAGAACATATTATAAACCTTAGTGTAAATACTACCTCTAAGGGTTATAATAAGCATAGATTAATGACAAATATTGAATGTTATGAATAAGATTTTAACATTTTTTATTTATCAAAAATTATTGTGCGCAGGCTGCTCCATAGGGGTTTTGAACTATAATGTAAAACCATCACTTCGAAAATAAATTTGGAGCCATGTGGTCGATGCTGGATGGTTAGGTTTTGTTGACTTGTGGTTCCATATAAAACTATCCTAAACCCTAAAAATCTCATTTTCCCTAATCTTATTGTGTTTGATATGGTGTGGTTGAGCTGCAAGATCATGGCCACAAGGCTAGTCATCAAACCTTAAACTATTTGAGTACAGAACTTATTTATGCCATTTCAAGTTCATTTGCAAATAGGGATTACATGACCATTGTTTTGCTCTATGTATGAGCCCTCCGTCGTCATTACCATAGCTCTATAAATGCTACCCCTGTCGTTAGCTTGACTCTGCAAGTGCTACCCATCCATACACTGGTGTGATGAGAGTGGACTTGATGGTGTGAGCATGGTTCTTGATTGTTTAATTGAGTGTTCTTAAAGAGTATCAGGTTCTCTATCTTTATTGCTCATTTTCTAGTGTGCAATTTGACTCTGCTTCATCGTGGTTTCTTTATTTCAGCTTGCACATTGCGCATTGTGTTTTTTCTTGACAAAGCTTCTTTGAAACTCGGTGTTCCCTTATATGTGGCTAGGTTTTATTCACAACACCACTATGGCTGTGCATTCTCTCTTTGGTAGGAAAAATTTGTTTATAACTCTTCTGCACCAATATTTGATTTCTTTCTATTTTTATTAACTGTAAGAAATTAACCTTTGGTATTTTTCTAATGGTGTAGGCTCTCGAATTGTTGGCTTTGTACTGAAGGACACCACCTTTAGGGCTCCAAAATGGTGTTACTTCTGGTAAGCCTCGGTCTCGCCTGAGGTTTCCCCTGCACTGGTTAAATGGTTTTCTTCGTTGATTCTATCCACTTGGATCTTGGGTTACTGCTCGGCCATGGCTACATTATGTTGTGCTTGTTTTGGAAGGCCATGTGGCCAATAGTGTGATGTATTAGTATGAAATATTTTTCAAGCCCTACTGGTTGTTTTGTGTTGGAAAACTTGGGGCTTTCATGGACGTAGTTTTGATTACAATAGAGTTATTTTATACAGGATTTTAAGCCATGAATTTGTTGTAAACAGGCCATTACGCCGTAAC
>LPNX010762636.1:92639-187206 GCA_001517045.1 Pseudotsuga menziesii
AGCAATTATTCAACAAAGAGAAAGGAATTTTTCCTGGGTTGAAATGTGTGGAAAGGTTTTTATTTACTTTCCTAGTTTATTTTTACCAAACAACTTTAATGCGGTTTCCTGTGGAAATATAATTAAGTTTTGTAGATTTATGTATTATTTAATTTTGATTATACCAATGAGAAATGTATGCTTATTTGATTTTGGTTGAAAACGGTATCATCTCTCTGTTAATAAAGGAGGAGATAATGATAGTTATGATTGACAGTTTTCTTCAAAATAGGTTTTATTTATAAAACCTTGATTACTTTTAAATTATTATTGAGTTTATTATTGGATTAAAATGTTATTCAAGTTACATTTTTACTTAGATTAAAGATGAAATTATATCAGTCATTTCTAGCCTTATTTTACTGTTTCTTTAGTTAACCCTACTTATTTAAATTCTGGTTTTCTTTTTATATAATGTCTTTAATTACTATAATAATAAGCTTAGATTAATATATTCTATCTACTATGTAAATAAATACACAGACTAAATATATATGTATTTTTATCTTTCCTAGGGACATATTTGTTTATGTTATTACAAAGTACTATGTCTAACAAAGATTAAATATATATGTATCTTTGTCTTTCCTAGGGACAAATTTGTTTATGTTATTACAAAGTACTATGTCTAAAAAAACATCTAAAATAGAAAGAAAAAACATACATATGAATAACTCTTATGAAACCTGTAGAAGGTAATAAAACACATTCATGCATATTTCATTTGATTCTTTATCTGAATTCAATCTAAGCTAGTGTACTATAGTACTACCTTTTAAAAGGTGGGGAAAAATACAGTTAGGTATTTTTTTTAATCTATCAGTAAAACTGGAAATTCTTCTAATCATTTACCCTAATCTATCTAATCTAGCATTTAACTATCTTTTCAAAGTAAAAGTATTTCACTAATTAATCCTAACAACAACATAACAGAAGCATAACATATTATTGCTTAAACTCAATCCTTCTAGATGTAAATAACAATTAGAAAGTTAGATAAATCATGTAGAACCTAGAAATGTAGAAGAGGTGACAACAGCTTAAGGAACCTATTCCTCCCAACCAACTCCTTGAGATAGCTGAACTGCAAATCTCAGGACCCCTGAGCTTGTCTCCTGGTCCACCTAGTAGAAGTACTGGGTGAGATATGTAGTTTAGTAATCCTCTACAACTCTACTGAGTATTCAGCAGTAAATCTGTTCTGCATATAGCAATATGAACTCAGCTTAGAATAGCTGCACTAGTTCAGAACTTGGGCTAGTCCCCTCCATCGAATTTTCTTGTGCATTTCATTCACTCATAATGTTCACAAGTCAAGAATGAGCAGCCTCAGTTGTGAGTCAATGGGAAGTTTTATTAGCATGCCTAGGTATTTTGGGTCAGTTTCACTTAATGAGCCACCTGCTCTTGTTCAAATTTCTTGGGGAACATGACCACAAAAATAGGGAAGTTGCCTCTTGCAAAAGCTATAAGTAGTTTGAGAATGTTTCCAAGTGTCAATATGCTCTCAACCTAGCCTATTCCACCAAGTGACCAGTAAAACACCCATTTAACAGCTTCCTTAAGCTGTTGTCTCTTCTTTTATTTATTAATTAATAAAATATTCAGCAATTACATTCAATTATCCTTGACCCCACTTGGTCATTAATTACAAACTTTATAATAAAATATAACATAATGTTTCTTAAAATATAGAATGTTTGCAATTTGGGGCATGTGACACATTCAAAGGATCATCATGTGAATAATGTAACGGTTGCGTCTTATTATATTATTCAATAAGATTTGTCTATGTGGGTTAGCATTAAAGTGATTGTATTTGGTATGTCATAATCCTAAAAGAATGGTTATGATTAAGTAAACAATTAGTTTAATAATTTATTTGGTATGCTTAAATGTTTTAGAAGAATAAATTTTATACTTCCCACCTCAGGAAGCTATTTAGGTATTTGGGGTATGTTACATTGTTGGGGATGGTGCTAACATATGCTCTAGGTAAAAAGAAAAGGGATCGATACTTGGTTAAGGAGGGGTCTTCATGGACCAGGAACCAAATTATGGAGATCATTGGCTACCCGCAGCAACATTTTGGATTCCATCAAGGAGCTAACTATGAGAAGAAACACGTTGGCTCAAGTTACCATTGACAAGGTGTTTGGGCCCAAGCCTAAGGAGGGACCATCCTGCGACCCAAACCAAGAGCACCCAAACCAAGATCTTGCTCTGCATCTGGTAACCATCTCCAGTGATGTTTAGTTTTTGGGGTTTCATTCTCTATTGTGTTTGTTTTTACTTGTTTTTAGACTATTAACAACAACTAGTGGTTAGGGAATTTGTGTTTCATTCTCGGTCTAATATTGTTTTGAGACTAGTCCATTGTCTCTTTTGGGACTCATTAAGGTTGTTTTGAGACTTTGTTGTTCGACATGCCTATCGATATTTGACTTCGAGTGATTAATAGAGATCTAACTATTATATTTTTTTATTACAATGAAAAAATAATAAAATAAAATAAAATTATCAAAAATATATTTTAATAAAGGTGTGGCATTAACAAGTTTTCATGTAGAAAATGATTTGGTTCATAAATAAAATTGCAAATTGGTTCATATATAAAATTATTCATTGTTGAAAAATATAAAATGTGGAAAAACATAATTTATAAAATTGAAAACCTTCACCTAAAAATGAAATGAAATAAAAAAAAAAATACTACCAAATTAAACATGCTATGCAAAATGAAATGTTATCATTAAAATAATAATATAAATTTTAAAAACTAAGATATAAGTTAAAATATCTAGATACAAATAATAAAGTAATATGACATTATTGTTATTGAAAATAAAAATATATATTTATTTTTATTTGTTAATTTGTATGTGACTTCTTAAGATAAACTTTAGGTTAGATTTTTGTGGGAATTGAAAGAAAAAACATATTAATATTATAATTATTCTTAAAGTTAAAATTATAAAATTTAAATTTAAAAGAGATAGGATGTATACATTTTGTAAATTTTAACACTTACATTTTTGTTAAAAAAAACATTTTATTTCATACATAAAGGGATCTAGTACACCAACTTATTGTGTTGTCATCTTAAAAATAAATAATTATTATTATTATTTATAATAATAAAAATAAAATTATTTATTAAAAACTTTTTTTAAATAGTTTTCTAATGTATTATATTTTAAACTTAAAAAATGCTAATTATTATTAAATTTTATACTAAAATATAATAATATTATAAAATGAAATACATTTTATAATTTAATGTTAAAAATAACCTAAAATATTATACAAATTAAGAATAAAATTATAACACTTTTAATAAATGCTCAATATTGTTCTTTCGTATATATATATACAAAGTAACACTTAAAAAAATCATATTAATTATTTTTTATCAAACCACTTTATTAAAAGTGATATACATATATAAAAGTTGACTAGTAAAACCATTCCCTTCTCTCTTTATATATATATAAAAGTTGACTAGTAAAACTATCCTGTTTGAATTTTATATATATATGCAAGTAGACTAGTAAAGAGATCTTTTTTAAATCATGTGTAGCTAGTGAGTTTCAAGTTTCAATTTTTAAATTTTTTAAAAACTTATAATGTAGAATAATTTTGTAAAATGATTTTATTAGATAGTTTGATGAAGTGATTAAATGTTTAGATAGTATCTTATATTTTGGATTTTTTTGAGAGCATCAATAAGATTAATCAAGGTGTAAGGAGTGTAAAGTGGAGATTCATTTCATGGTCGTCCTATTTTGTTATGTTTAAATGCATCTTAATTAAGATTTAAATAAATTTCACTTAAGAATTCACTATTTAATTATTTATAAATCTATAATTCACTAAAGTTTTATATTTTTATTAGTTTTTTGTTTTTTTAATATTTATTAAAAATATTTATTTTAATGTTTAATATTTATTTAACAACCACCCTAAACAAAACTAAATTATTAACTATACTTAATTTATGACGATTAATATAATAAAGCATCTTAATAGTATCCAAACTTGCCAAAAAGCCATTGCATGGACCTATATCCAAACTTGCCAAAAGCCATTGCACGGACCTCAGTGACGCTGGTTCTTGCTTAGAACCAACAGCGTTGCTTTCTTGGCTTTGTTTTGATAGCGTTACAACATGTGTATTATTCTATTTTGAAAATCCTGTTTGATCGCACCTCTTTCTTCCTTGCGTTCCACGACTGACGACTCTATTGGTAACGTGAGATTGTTTATCCATGACATGCACGGACTCTCATTAAATGCAGAGACTCGCATTGGCATAACCATTCGTCTGTTCAGACCATTAAATTCCACGGAAAAATATGATCAGACCATTAAATGTATAAACATGCTTGACTTTATGTTTTATCAAATAAATTGAAGTACACTTCAAATCTGATTCCTTGATTTCATATATTTTGTCAAATAAATACAAAGACACCTCAACGATTATTATTTTCGCCTGTCTATTGTTTGAGCACATAGTTACGTGTAAAACAGTAACGCAATTAAAATAGAATAATATAGAAGTTAAAGCAAACACCTGTTACATGGTTTAACCCTTTAAACTTATATAACATAAACGAAAGATTTTAAATATATTTACTTTTAGTTCGAGTTATGTAGTTGTTAATTTGAAAGAAAGAACACAATTTTTTGATTTATTTTTTATCAGAAAAATTGTGATAAGCAATCTACCGTCAAGAATACATAAAAACAAATCTGTTTTTAATTACTTAGATTTTAAACTTTAAGAATTTAGAAATAATCAAACAAACTAACGTAAGGAAAAACTTTTCATTTGAAATAATTTGAAAAATAGGAAAACAATTATCATTCTATACTATCATATCATATATGAGTTTTATTTAAGAAAAGTATGTTAAATCAATCATATAATATAAGTATATTCAAGTTAATTATAGCAAATATTATCATGTCATAATAGTTATGTGAATAAATAAAGTTTTTTACTTGCCAAATTAATTAGGTAAAATAAATATGTTTAAGTTAATATGAACAAAATTGTATTCAAATAATTCTATGGGGATAGAGAAATTGGTAAAGTTCAAAGGTTCTGTAAATGCACATTAAAGTATATATTAACCTGGTCAGTACTTGATGATTTCCTTAGTAAAAAAATAACTATACTCAAATATATGTGTTCAAATTAATATGAACAAAACTACATTAATGGTATGAGCAAAACTTCTAGTTTAAAAAAAATAGGTTATACTTTGTTTTTGTCTTGCAAATATTATTATTTAATACTAATACTAGTAAGTTTTAATAAAAGTTTATGTCTATAACTTAAGGTTTATTGAAATCATATTAGGTTAAACATTATTTATTAAGTATATTTATTTATTTTTATTGTAAGATATTTCTTATATTTATAAAAAAATGTTTAGTTTATGTGTGTCTTTAATACATGTCTAATCACTTTATTTTTGTTAGACCACATTTCTATGGACAAGGTCCATACAAATTCTTAATATATATGTTAGTTATTTAGTCTAGGAGCATACAAATTCTTAATGCATACTACTTATTTATAAGTAAAAAAGTTTTAGCACTGCTTTACTTAAGCACAAATTACCATAAACTCAGCCTTGGAACTTAACCTCTATGCACATGAAATCAAATATAATTATCCGAGAAGAGGTTCCTTGTGAGAGACTTCTAGGCTAAAAGGCTAAAGAAAAGGAAAAAAGGTTGCTTCCTTCTCTTGTACCTAGTGAGAGGCATAAGTTGGTGGGGGTGAGGCCTCCTCTAAAAGGGAAAGGCTAAGACTTAAAATAAAAAGGGACATTCTTACTCGCTTAGAATTAAAAAAAACTAATAGAAGTCTTATTTAATGATAAGTTAAAAACTAGTTATAAATATTATTTACTATATGGATTTATTTATTTTTATTATAAAAGATTTTTTATATTATCAAGAACTTATTTACAACTATATCATATTCATAGAAAGTTTCAAATCTGAATATCAACTTTCATACAAGTCTAATGAGTTGACTACACATGGAGTACCATACAATTTCTTAATAAATTTACAAGTTACTAATCGCTTGACTCCTTGCACTTAAACCACATTCCTATAGAATACCATATATGTTCTTAGCACATAAAAATTAAGAATCACTTAGACTTTTTGTACTTAGATTACATTAAGATAAAATACTTTACAGATTTTTAATATATGCAAGTTACTTATTTGCTTGCATTTAAACCACATTCCTATGGAATACCATACAAGTTCTTAATATATATAAGTTAATTAAGATAAAATACTTTACAGATTTTTAATATATGTAAGTTACTGATCACTTACTTGCTTGCATTTAAACCACATTCCTATGGAATACTATACAAGTTCTTAATATATATAAGTTATTTATCACTTGTAGTTAAACCATATTCCTTTGAAATATCATATAAGTTATCAATCAGTTAATTAATTGTAGTTAAACCATATTCCTATGAAATATCATATAAATTTTTAATATCATATAAGTTATTAATCACTTAACTAATTGTAACTAAACCACATTCATATAAAATAACATACAAATTCTGGTTACATGTTGATTACTTGCAGTTAAACTACATTTTTGTATAATGCCATAAAGATGTTGATTACTTACAATTAAACTATATGTTTATTTCTTATATAATACCATAAAGATGTTGATTACTTCACTTAAACCATATTTATATAATAAGATATTAAAAATTTTAATATATATAAGTTATTAATCACTTTCAATTAAACCACATTCATATAGGATACAGATTCTTAGTATATGTAAGTTATTACAGGATACAGATTCTTAGTACATGTAAGTTATTAATTATTACATGAGTTGAGTTTTAGTAATGCCTATGTGGATCTTACAAAATCATTTCATCGATTATAAGGGTGAGACTTAGGTGATGAGAAATGTATACGTATTTGCGAACAGACCCTTGGATAGGTAACATCAAAAGATATGTAAAAAAAAAGTTTATCAGGAGCCTGCATGGCCGTTGTAGTCCAGACCTCGATGTGAATTAAGTGTGTTCATAATACAGTATATAATTAGAACTTGTACCCATACAACAGATTACAGGACGAAAATGTTATTTATACAAATAACATTCACAGAGCTTTAAACTATCCAACAGATTACAGGACGAAAATATTATTTATACAAATAAACATTCTGCAATATTCTATTGTTTCACAGAGCTTTAAACCATCCATCTCATGGCTGATTGACACGTTGGAGATTCAACGTGAATATGACATATTTAGCACGGCTTTCCTGTAACTAATGAATGGCAACTAAGAATTTTTCTGCAAGGCAATCGAGTTTATCTTCTGTTAGCTATATCTTCATGAGTTACTCATAATACTTGCAACTTACGAGAACTATAATGAAATATTGCACCTCTGACTGTTATCAGAAATTGCAATACACCAACAGAAGGCTCTCTGCATGATCTTCTGTGCGTGAGCTGATGTCGCCCACTTCATTTTTCATAGAAGATTAATGTCACAAATAAACAACACCTAACTTTTTAAACGAAATGAAATGATACAGCTGAAGTTTCTCCAGAATCCAGATTATAAGATATATATGTTGTCTTACGAGTTCCATTCAGTGACTGGATTAATGCATTCCGAATCCATGGCAATAGTAATGGCTGAATCTAAAAGTTCAATACCATAGTTCCCATATGAGCCATTTATTGAAGAGGAGAACCGAGTTCCATTTGCTTCAACTTGGTTTGAAGTGCATTCGGGCTCTGCAGTCTCGATTTCGCGGAGCTTTGGCAGATCCATTCTTCGCATATCACAGGATGGATTAAAACCAGAATCTGAACTGTGGGAAAGGCAGCCAGCACTGGGGATCATAACAAAGGTGTCTAATTGCTGATCTGTGCCTTGGTAATTGGACATTGCAGCCATGTCAAACTGACCCAATTCAATAGGATTATTGTCATGACCTGAGAATGGGTGTTTCTGTCGATTAAAACACTTCATTTCTGGTGAAAACGTAGTGGGGTCAGAAATGATTTCAGGTTGCTGGAGAAGCTTGTTTTCAAATTCACTGTTCTGAGATAGGGAAATTTGATAGTCATTAAGAGCAGGAAAACGCTGGGAGATAACATGCCTGAAGTCATTGACAAAATTGGGTTCATACAATATCTCTTCATGGTCAGGTTTACTACAATTTATATACGATGGTCTCTCCATCCAAGAACCACCATGAATAGCATAATATGGTGAAATATCTGTATTTCCTGCACAAAGTAAACTGTCTATGTAATTACCAGGTACAAAGTCTCTGATATCTGCAACCCTTTTTAGGCCATCCCGGGTTTCTGATACAGCAAATCCTTGATCTATTAACGAAGCTGATTTCTCTTCTTGCAATTCCTGGCTACTGGCAGCTTGGTTTAGGAGCTTATGGGCCTTTAGGTCAATTCCCTGAGCTATGAGTTTCTTTTTTATACAGGAATTCCAGAAATTTTTTACTTCGTTGTCGGTTCGTCCAGGTAAATGCTTTGCTATTTGAGCCCATCTTCACAAAGGGACATCATTCGAATAAGAAAATTAGAATACAAAACAGATCTCAGTGAAGTCATTGAAACAGAATAATAATACTAACATGACATTAGATATTGAATACAAAACAGATCTTGGTGAAGTCATTGAAACAGAATAATAATCCTAACATGACATTAGATATACAGTCGACTGTTTAATGAATCTAAACTGTGATCTAGATAAAATATTTTACATTACATATATAACTCTACGAATTTATAGTTTAAAACATGTATATGCAAGAGGTATTCAGCAGAGGTACCTATTTCCGATAATTCTATGAAGATCAATAATAAGTCTTTCTTCCTGCAGGGAGAAGGACCCTCGCTTTAGATCTGGTCTGAGGTAGTTGATCCAGCGTAGCCTGCAACTCTTGCCACAGCGTTGTAAACCTACATACAAGAAGGGCGTTTTATTCATCGTTTTTCTCTCTTCTTACACACACCTCTAATATAGCAATAAATCAAATTCATGATTACTGTAAGGACTAGAAGTATGAAAACCTTCTTACTGGTACTTGGCTAATTCTGGCTAATTCTATTTCATCTCAGGAAAATTAGATGAATTTTATAGTCCTCATTTTAAGGTTTATCCATAAACACAATATATGTATTAGTCTAAACACATTTAAACCCTGTTCAGAGATGATTTTCAGATTGAAAACCTAAAGGGTACATATCCTGATATATCAATATTTTAGATGGATAGTGATTTATAGTAACTCTAACTTGTGCATATCAGAAACCCCGGCTTAGATTGATTTTGATGAAGTATAAATTTAATATGTAAAAGGGCATTCTAGTATGACATATCTGTGGAAGATGAGAGTTAACATATATATTAATATTTTTATTATTCTTTAAATATAGATACTGATTGTGATTATTTTGTTTTAATTACAATATTTTTTTAGCAAAAATATAATATCAAAATAGGTTTCATGCTAATTGAATATAGAGAAGTTCAAATTCTCTTCATTCTTCTATTACAATTAGAAAAATATAACATCAAAGCAGATCTATCTTAATCTAAGATCAAGGATTCAATTTGTTTTAGAAACACCCTTTATAAAAAGTTTATTAATTTTATATCTATTAAAACAAATTAACTGAACACCTTCAGAAATAAGACATTGGAATCCATAAATTAAACTTCCAGTTCACAGATCGCATCATTTGAGATGAAATAACTTGCACAGCTGCAGTTATTAAGAGTTAAAGATGGACAGAAGTTAATTGGTAAAAGCAGTATAGACAAAAACTAGCCCAGCCCGGCTGGGGTTCAGTAAAGCACCTTGCTTCTCTTAGCTTAATCACCTGCTTGCTTAGGAACGACGCTCCAGCAGCCATGGCCATAGGCTGTAACATGTTTGATCAGCTTCTCATCTTCTTCTGGAGACCAGAGGCCCCTTTTCACTTTCTGTTTGTTGCAGCAGGAATGATGTCCCATGGAAGGAGCCCTAGATCAGAACTCAGTTGTTGCACAGAACCCAATACAAACCAGACCTGCTAAAACGCCTTAATCAGCGACATAAAACAAAATCAAACGATGACAATTGATCCACTAAGAGAAATCCATAAGATACCTACTGTTCAGAAATAAAAGCATGGAAGGCAAATATCAAGTACATATATACCAGAAATTGATGACGGTCATGTGCTTTCGCTATCGACGGCAGGCACAATTAATAACGTTTGTTGTTTCTTTTCGATGATTCACAGTATATGCAAACCCCCCATACCAGAACCTATCCAATTTTGGGCTTCGATAATTCTCAGGTGGAGCCTCTACGGAAATGTGAGAATCGAACTCGACCTATTTAAGGTAATTTCCCTAGTCCCACCCACAGTTTCAGGAAGCCTTTTACGTTTATTAAAGGCGGGGATTGAGGTTGACCTAGGTGGCCCACTGCCGACAGCTCGCCCGGAAGTGCTAGAAGAATCCCATCTCAGAACCGACCCCTCCGGCGTTCGTTAAAGCGATCCGACGCACAGTGATTCGATGGCGAAGGTTAAACAACCGGACCCGGCCGTATGAAAGCAAGACCCTGTACGTACAACCAAACAGCTTTATCATATTTATCTGCTTCCCTGCAAATCCGTGGGTGAAACCAGGGCTCAAAAAATAATTCACTGATATGATATTATGCAAGGGACTGAGATTTCTTTATAAACTAGTAGTAAGAGGAGTTTAGAAGGGAAGGTCTACTAGTCAGTCTAGAAGTATGTAATTCATCAGACTTTTAGCAAATCTATGTGTGAGAGTTTTGAAAAAAAATATTTGTACACAAAATGTAAATTTAAGGTATAATAAGTTTATAGTAAAAGGAGTTTAGAAGCTAAGGTGTACTGGTTAGTTTAAAAATATGTAACTCAGCAAACTTATGTTAGATTTTGATTGAAATATGTAACTCAGCAAATCTATCAGCAAATCTATGTTTGAAGTCTTGACAAAAAAAAGTCTTTACACAAAACAAATTCAAATTCAAGACATAAAACTTTCACATTAAAAAAATTAGTAAAAATAACAAAACCCTAGAAAATAATGGAATAGAAATTTTACAATTTCTCCATATATCGGAAGCTTCGAAACACTTTTTACTGTTACAAAATATCACTAAAATCCATTAGAAATATGAAGTACTATCATAATTCCACCATGATCGGTTTTGCCCATTCAGCCCTTTAACAAGAAATTGATCCCAACTACTTCAAATTCATGGGAGAAAGCACACACAGAGAGCGCGAGGAGGTAAGTATCATGACTTACATTCCGGTCAGATCACTTGTGCCCGGTGGCAAATTTTTTGAAGTTACAATGATAAGATATAACTGCCTGCAAATGCAGATTATTACAGCATTGCATGCAGCCAGTCTGAGAAGTTACAAGCTTAAAGCTATAGCTATGGCTGCTTATAGCAAGTCTAGTGAGAAATAATAAATGTGTCTAGTTCTGACTTGCACTCCAGTCCCCCTCTCCAGCTACTTTCTTATACCACATTCAACCCTTCGTTCTGCACGTAATCTTTTCCTTCATTTAATGACGTGAACGTGGCCACTGTCGATAGTTTTTCGTTTTGCTGTTACTATGCCATGATTGCAGCTGCAAATGAAAGGGAAACCCCACGCAAATGATTACAGTATGCAATAGACGAAAGACAAAACGGAAATCCAAACGAAAAATGTGTAGGTGTGACCAATAATGTTTCGTGGAGTTTTCTTCAATTTATCGCCATCATTCCAATATTTTAGGCGATAACTACGATGCGAAATTGGGAGGAAGAAGCGTTGAAGATACGTCCCTGTATGTTAATGTATCATTATGAAAAGTTGCAGTACAGTCATTTGAAATTTATGGGCTTGTACTAGAGATTTAAAGCCTTACGTCTTCTTCTCATAATTAACTTACTGACTGCATTCGTAAGAAACCTAAATGTATCTTGATTTATATTTCAAGGCTGTAGCGTTCTAATTGATAGCTTCCACGTGTGATTGTCCATGCATGATATTACTTGTAAGTACCCTCTGCGATATATCATTGTTTGCAGAAAACATTTAGGGAGGGCAAGGGAAGTTTCTTTTCTTAAACAGCCATTAAGCGACTTGTGCATTCGGCTGGAAAAATAATAAGTAAAGTAGCCACTGTACTTCAGAGCTGATTGCGGAAAGGTAGATGTAAAAAAATGCAGTAGTTGACAGTGGAAAGGTAGTTAGTTAAAAAAATGCAATGTGTCAAAACATAATATGATAGTCGATACTGTAAAGGAAGTTGTAAAAAAAATGCAATGGGTTAAACTATAATGTGTAGATGATATGGATTTGAATTTTGATGGAAGGTTTTATTTATGTAAAATTTAGTTTGTGATATGTTAGATTTTTTACTTAAATTTTTTGAAAAAGTAGGTGATGATATGGATTTGAATTTAGATTGAATGTTTTATTTATGTAAAATTTAGTTTTTAATATATTAGATTTTTTTTTAAATAGTGTATTATTTATAAATTTTCTAAAAAAAAGTATTAACGTATTTATATAATTAGTACTTAGAAGAAATAAATTCTTGCAGATCAATATTTACTGAAAGATTATGAAAATAAATATTTCCTAAATAAGTATATTACTTTACTTAATTACTTACTTATAATTAAACTAAAAACTTTTTCCATGATTTCCTCACAGTTACAACCAATGTGTACCTTATGTGATAATACTAATATCTAAGATCCATAAGTTTATTAAACTCTACAACAACTTATACAAGTATATCCACATTCTTTAAGGTGAAAAGTATATCCTCTACTATTCCAAACCATTTGCAACATAATTTACATTCTCATCTCTAACTTAAATTACTTCATTTAGATTACCATTTCTCACAAGGTGTAATTCACCTCATTTGGATTACCTAATGCTATTGCCAAGTTATTTTCTCAATCAAAACCTTATAATTGAAAAGAGAATAAAAGAAAACAAATAGAATGTAAAGTTATAAGAAAATAGAAAATAGAAAAATTAATTTAATACAAAGTTATAAAAAATTAAAATATGAAAATTTTTATAAATATAAATATATATAAATGTATAAAATACTTATATTAATTTTTATATTAACAATTTTAATAAAATATTTAATTATCAAATTATTTAAAATAAAACTCAATCTTACCATTTTAATAAATATTTAACTTACACAATAAATCATATATACATTCAATAAATCATCCATTTTTTCTAGAGAGAACTGAGTAGCCAAATTCTTTCAACGATATTAAATTTATTTATGAACAATTGATATGTAACGAGTTACACTCATAAGAAGTTCCAATCATTTGACTTTTCAAAGAATAAAAATGGTAATGTGTAAAGTTTAAGAAAAGTCTTAATTGTTTAAGACTATAATGGTGTGCCTCAATCAAAAGTATTTGATATCAAACCAACTTACTTTGAACATCTATTTATTGTTTTATATATTTTATAAAAATATATTAAGTTTTTACTAAAATAAAACTTAACTTTTTAAATTATATAAAATATATTATCAAAATATTAAAAATATATATAATTTAATTGAATATGGTTGTTTAAGTGAGGAAGGATAATTAGTTCAAAATTGTATGCTTAATATTTAATAGACCTTAGAGGATCTTCACTTAGTGAAACAATGTCATAGTTTCTTCATTCATGGGATATTAAAGAATACCTCTAATAGATATTTCCAATTAAAAACCCCTATTTTTACAATATATTCTTTATTTTTACTAGAAAACCTTTTTTATGCTCCCCCAAACTTATAAACCCCCGATAACCTAACCCCTGCCCCCCAATACCTACAATATATTGACCTTATTTTTCACAATTAAAACCCCCTCTTTATGAATGGACGTGATAAGATATTGCTCAACAAGGTGAATCCCCCATGATAGACCCAGTTCACTAATCAGCCAACCAACAAACTCCACGATACCGGTCCTTTCGACATCACCTGCAAGCAAGTGAAGCCACACCTGAAGTACCTATGGGAGCTGCAGGAACCATGTTCCTGCGGTAATGAAAGGTAGAGTAAACTAATCTATGGAATAATTCATTCAACAGAACTTCAACACATTCACCATCAATACCATAACATATCATAGTGTATATATATTACTATGCATCACCTCATCAGTTAAGTTACACATAGATTATTAGTATTATGGTATTTACACAACTGACCTTCACAACAACGGGAAAAAACCACAGAAGTACTTGGATATTAATGGATCTTATATATCAAATACTTTGTATAGATCTGTGCACATAAATTGTAGATCTATCATTCTTCTTCCTCAATACATCGAATATTTGTGCACACAGCCTGCAAATCTATCTCCTAATCACAAAACAAGATCATTTCCACACAATAGCAATACAACATTGTTCAATAGATTCTTACAAAGAACATTGTCAATTCTTCAACGACCTATTCTACCCAACTCATTACATATTTATATTGGTTCCCAAAACCTCACGGTCCACTAAATGGACACATTATTCTAACCAACTTCTCAATTAACTAAATCAACCACTATCTTTCCTTCTTTTCCACCACTTCGTTAGAGTTCCTTTTGCCTCTATGGGTGTGCTCCCTTTTGTCTCTTTAGTGTATGACATCATTTATACTAACCTGACTCCCTGATTTATCCAAAATATGTTAGGCCCAACAACCCCCCAACACTCACATGTTGCTCATTCTGAGAAACACGAAATTCTCTGCATACCTATTTGACAAAAACTCGTCCACATAGTAACCTGATGGGTTACTACATAACACATTTCGAACTAGAATCGATACTTCCTTGGAATTGTTCCCAAAACTTTTATGTGAGCAGTTTCAACTAGTACTTAAGCTTATACAGATTTTCAAACCACCTCTCTGACACGCCTTGCAATCCTGGATCTTAGCCTTCACATTGACAATGGTGTCTGATATCCTACTTCCCAATATTGTTACATTGTGAACTCACCAATCAATATTGTTTGGTTTCTCCAATTGTTCCTTCCTAAAGCAACTTTGTTTGCACCTTAGGATTATCTCTATACTGTCACTTCTCCTTTTCGTGGCACCATTGCTCTCTGCAAAACAACTACTTGGTATCTAACTCAATGGACACTCAAATTCCTGTACCGTCATCCCATTCTCAATACCCAACATCTTTGTTTTCACTTGCAGTTACCCATTGCTATAGCATAACAAAACTCGCATCATCTTCACAAACTAACACTCAAAATTGAAATGTCATTAATTACCTTCCTCTCCTTTCTTTATAGCCGACGCTAGTTTCCTCAATTTGAACATGGCATTATTACTTATGACTTCCAATATTTTATTACCTCTATTATATATACAAACTATGTGTGTGTGTGTGTGTGTGTGTTTTCCTATACTACCATGCGATTATAACAAATTTTGACATTTTCCCTACTTCTATCCAAGGTGAAAAAATAGTTTATTTTCTAGTGCCCATTTCAACTGCACTTGGCACCTAGACATTGCAGTCCCCATTCAAGTTTGAAGGAAAGTGTGGTTTCCATTATACAGTTTCAGTCGACTCGCATTGACTAAACCAATCATAAATTCCCCATTCAATTTTTTTTGTTTGGCATCACCTCCTTCAGTTACATACTTAATCATGTATGGTCCTAGCTGGTACATTCTAAACTTAGTAGGATGTTTAAAAAACTTACTATTGTGTAGAAGAACTAAGTCACCTACCTGGAACATCTTCTACTTGATATTTCGATTATGTCAGGCCTTCTCCCTTTCTTTCTATATTTGGTTATGAAATCCCACAATAAACTTGCCTTCTTCTAACTCTAGTAAGTGTGATATCCTTTCCTTTACTTCTCCAATATCTGTCATCTATGTTTCATACAACAATACTTAAAGGCTTAGTGCAATATACTCTATTGGAATTATAGTTTCTTGACCATATACCAACCTAAAAGGTGTCTAACCTATCAACTTTTTATAAGTGGTTATATAATCTCATAATACTATTGGTATCCTTAGATACCAATCATCATGATTCATATTACAAATATTTTTTAGGTCATTTTCCATTATCTTATTAAAAGCTTCGACAGTTCCATTGACTTGAGGATGGTACAGTGTGTTTTTTTTATAGTAAATCTAAAATTCTTCCATTAGTGATTTAGTGGTTCTGTTCAAAAAATGAATTTAGTGATCATTGATTAACACCTTATGGAAACCAAAACTAGTTACTACATTTTCAAATAAGAACTTCGCAACAATTCCAAAGTTGCAATCTTTCACTAGTTCAACCTCACCCCACCTAGTCAAGTAATATGTTGTTGTTATAATGTATTTGTATCATATCCTCTTTGTCGGTGGGTTAATTGGCCCAATAAAATGAACAACCCATTTATCAAACGCTTTCAATTTCACCTTAGGTACCAATGACACTTCTATAGAAATAGCATCTCCAATTTTATGAGTAAAGATGCTAAGAAGAAGCACTAGAAATAGATATTTCCACTAAGATAATTCTCACAAGCATACACAGGAAAATAGAGAGAAGAATGGAGATTGAATCGCATGAATGAAGAGATGAATATTGGAGTGTGTCCTTCCATTGAGTAATGATGAATAACAATGTACATAAATATTACATCCCTCATAGACAAAATCGAGTTGTATTGGAGACAAATCATCAAGATCAGAAAGATAAGGCTTACTAAATATGATAAACTCCCATAGGTGGATAAATCACTTCCTAAATCAGTCAAGGACCTCATGAATTAACAAAAGCATGAGTGAGTCGTCAAGAGTGATGGAAAAAAATGTTAATCCTAGAAAATGGAGAGAAAATCATGGAGGATCGGTTGGCAACAAAAGATAGAAGTTTCCTAGTTTACTAGCTTTACCTTATCCACAAAAAATTTGGATAAAAGCATAATAAGACAGAATCTGCAGGAAAGTGTAGTTACTAAATTTGGAATTCAATAAAGTGGTGTTGATTCCTGGAAAAATCCTAGGTACCAGACAATAGTGATTCTCCCTGGTAAACAATCCCAACTATATAGTCCACCGTTTGTTGTGGAGAATCTGCCCAGTTTACGGTTCCGACTACCATAGATTAGGTTCTTTAAATCTTTTACTAGTTATGACCCAGTCCATCGTTTATATGATTTTTGTTTAAAGAATTAAATGTAGATTCCTAAGCTAAATGCAGGTCTAATCTAGACCTAAAACTAAACTATTTTATCCCCAGCTAGGGAGAAAATTTAGAGTTCAGAGTAATATATTGTAAATGCTCATAAAGTTCTAACAGATAGTCATACCAACACAATAATCACATTCACAGCAGAAAGAATACCAGAGGTAGCTCTATTATAATGAAACCATTTATTACCCTGTCAACACAGACATTTATACAGACAGAAGACCATTCATGACCAAGGAAATAGTTCCAGGAGGTTAGAACAATCTCACTGTATGATGTACATAAGCAAGAATAAATAGTTCTACAATATGCATTCCACGGAATCCACACATTCTAATTAAATCTCTGCGCAAGCCCTTTGTTCCAACAAAATGATCCTTCTTATTAGCAAAGAGGTAGCTCTTTTACAAAACAGTCCATCATTCCGTTTACCAGGAAAAATTCCTTTCAATGGTGCTTTGCAACCCTATTTATACTATCTCTATCTGTCACCCAGGATATTCCTAATTTTTTTATTCGCCCAGCTGAAAACAAACGGTTTCATAAAACAAATAAAAATTTATACGGGCCTTTCCCTGCCAAAAATACACGTGGTCCATGCGTTAGCTTCTTATGCGCTTACATTGTATTTTGTTGGCTCAAGAACCAGTCATGTTGTTGCGCATCCACGCGATGTGTTGTTTCTTGGTGATCAATCTCCTGCTCCTGTGTTTGTTTCATGCTTCTTTATTTTCCTGCATCTTTCAATATCAAAGCAAAGCTCCATCATTGATCTAAAACTTTCCCAAATATGGGCCATCCATCCGCCTGGTGAACAATAATACCTGTGATATACAAAGAAAACATTAAGAGAGATATATCTGATCTGGAAACAACCATAATTCACAGTATTTCAATTTAATGATATGCATCGATTATTAAACAGAAAACAGATAATGACCAGCTCCCTGTTATGCAAGCAATTCTATTTAGCTTAATCTTTGAGAGGAAGATCTCTCAGTTTCCCCAATGGTTCTCAGTAAAAAAAAAGAGGTTGGACGGCTCAGATCATCCCAAAGATGGATCGGGTTTGATTTGAACCATTAGAGCATGTGGCCCAACAAGTTCCTTTCCAATTTTTCCTAGACCGTTGATTTTATTCCCGATTCATCCTTAGTCATTGACCTGAGATCAAAGTTGTGGGCTGCGGATTTACCAAATTCAAACGTTAGCTTTTGCTTCCACATTTCCTCCTCCTCCCTTCCAGAAAGTGGAAATCGGAAAGCGAATTTTCAATATTTTACGAAGTTCAAACTTTAACCTTCCACTTTCGTCCTTCCGAAAAGAAAAAATCAAAAAGCACTTTTCAATCTTTCTCAAAGTTAAACGTTAACTTTTCACTTCCGCATTTCCGCTTTCACCCTTCCGGAAAGCGGATTTTCAATCTTTCATGAAGTTTCAACTTAATATTTTTTCTTTTGCTTTTCCGCTTCTACCTTTTCTTGATCGTTGATTTGTGCGGAATCCTCCATGACCATCGGATCTCGATCTGCGGAAAGCAAAACATTAATTTTTCACAACTGAAAGTTGATCTTTTTCGCTTCTACCTTTTCGCTTCCGCTATTTCCTAGACCGTTGATCCATGTTGGAGAAATTCTCAGTCGTTGATCTGAAATCAAAAGCAAAATTTTTATGTAAGGAATTTTTCCAAGGTTGTGCCTAAGGATTTTTTTACCAAAATGACACTTCATGCTTAGGAAAATCCTTCTGCTCAAGCTTTTAGGAAAGACTAGGTATGCAATGGGGCTTATCTGAGTTGGGAAACAAGTGTAAGTGTGCTTTTAAAATAAAAAATGGAAGGAGGAGCCATAAAATGTATAAAAAATTGGGGAAGCAGTTACAGCAACAAGAAGTGGACAATATCAACCCAGAATCGGGATTAAAGCATTCATGGGGTATATATGGCAAGTGTTGACTATATGGTGCAAGTGGATTCCAACTATCTAGGCTAGTGGGTAGGAAATTAATAAAAAATGATTAAATATTTTATCCTAAGTTATGAAGTGGGTTTATTATATTCCCATGCCCCCCTTTAAGTCTAAATTTATGATGATATATAGGTGTATATAGGACCCAGCAACAAGGCTATGGTCACCCTTTACAATTATTTATGTCTAGAAAAGTGTGGAAGGGAGCAAAATGACATGGGGAAAATCCTCCCTCAAGAAAAGGCATGGCACAAAATTTGAATTAACATGTATTCATTAGTTCTTTATATTCACTTGAATTAGCTGAATGATTGGCTTCTTGGTGAAAGACTTTATGAAGAAATCATGAACTCCATGATCATGTGCTAGAGTGTAGAATCTGTAAGAAAGAAGTGGAGAGACTCCAGGTATCTCATCAACTAATGAAGTAGGAGAATTATCGGAATGCTTCTTTCTGCTAACAAACTGTGATCTACAAACAAAATCTAAAATGGAAAATATATATGTGCATACTCCTTCCCAAAGAGTACAAAATATAAGACAATTTGTTACACAATCAATTCCTTGAATAGCTACAAAATTGTGTTGTAAATCACATGTCACTCTTCCAATATGATGTAGCACCTTCCCAGATATAATATGAGGCTAATAAAAATCTGATATATCATAAACATTAACATAGGGAACAAAAAATACAAAGGATTCATTGACTCCATGAGGATATAGGGCTAGACTAGGAAAAGTATGAGCAACTAGGGAAAACTGATGAGTGTAAAAATATGAATAATGAATGGACTTGATATCTAAACCATAAGTATTTATAACAGATCCAAACATGTATAATATCAGTCCAAATATGGCTAAGGTTGTGGATAAACAACCAATGAAATATAGGCAAGACTTTAAACCATTTAATATTATTAACACTGCATAAGAGACCAATGAGGAATCTACTTGTGAACTTGGGATTAGTATAGTATTATGAGTATTTAGAGGTATGGTAGATGGTATGGATGGTGGTATTAATTATTTCATTTCATGTACATTAAACTGCAAACATATTTCTAAATCAGAATTATTATGGAGTGAGGAAGAACTGCTTAAAGACAAGTCGGGATCTAGTGGAAAATCACAATTATTAAGAGATGAATCTAGGAGACTAAAAGGTGGATTTTCAAAGAAAAAATATGTTATTTCTGATTCTGATACATCGGAAAAATAATATCTATCAGATATATGAAAAAATTATTTTACTCTGGCACTCAAGACATAGTTTATATCACCATGAATTGCGCACTATGGTAGTGTTATGAGGAATCGACATGCTTCTCTAGATCATCTGGAACTTCAATTTTGTTCTCCTCAAGAAGTTGAGAAATGATGTCCATATTATTTTTGGAACATTTATTCTCTGGATGGAATCCCTTGCTGCAATAAGAACACTTGGATGTGCTCCCTTTCTTCTTCACCTTCTTCACTGATTCTTCATCAATAGGCTTCAAATTTTCATCTTCAATTTCTGACATTGGCTTCTTCTCTTTCACAATTTTCTTCTCTTTGGATTTGGTATTCTTGATTCCTTGAACCATGAGAGCATGATCCTTTCCCTTGGAATACTTAAGAGCACCCATATGGATCAATTTTTCTTACTCATTTGTTAGTGAATCAAATAAAGTACATAAAGACGACATTTTCCAATTAGAAACAACAAACCTAGTAGCATGAAACATAGACAAAAAAACTAAGTATTTAGGACCCATTTTAGAAAGAATTAAAAGAATTAATTGGTCATATTTCTTCCCAATCCCACAATGTTTGAGTATTATAACAAGTGACTTTAATTTGGTGAACAAACCCTCAATAGAATCGAAAATGCTTGGACCCATTGAGAATAACTCAATCTCCAACTGATGCACTCTTAACTCGTCTTGAACTCCAAAGAGAGACTCAAGTTTGGTGCATACTTGGTTTGGAATGGTCAAACCATCTAGATGAAAGAGTATATCAAGGGAAATAGAGAGGCAACGCAATCCAGAGGCTTCATCCAACCTATTATTCCACTTTTAAGCTTTCTCAATAACAACATTGGGCTCATTCTCCAAAGCAAGAGTAACTTCATATAGTCCCTTAATATACAATAGAAGGCCAATTTTGGATTTCCATTTGTGATAGTTGAAGGGAGTCAGGATCATAGCTGAAGAGAAATCCATACTGATGAGTTGATGCGCTCAAGAAGAAACTCTTTGAAACCTACAAAATATAAAACTAGGCCCTTAGAGGAAATTTCAACCCAAAATGGATCTTTCAACCCTAATTCAAATTCCATGTCATCATGTTCTAGCCAATGAGATTGCTTTAAATTTGAAATAGTGTATAGGTCTTAAACATTTTTTTATATAAATTTGGGGATAGGTGAATTGTTTTAATAATATAATTTGTCTATGCCCAAGCTGCCCAAAATTATCTTGGATATTGAAAATGAAAATAATATGCTAACAATTGTAGGTAATACTTTTCCTTTACTCTATCCAAATAATTAATATTATAACTAATATATTATAATTAATATTATTATAATAACTGTCAAAATTTCTGTCCATATTTTACGTAATATGTGACCAATAAATAATATATAATAGTAATAGTAATTATTACTATAACTAATCCATGAGATGTAGAACAGTTGGTGGCGGGGTATGGTTAAGGCACCCCCTAAGCTAAAAGGTTGTCGGTTCTAATCTCGTCGGATACCAAAAAATCCAACCATGTTAATGGTTGGTGCGCACCCCGGGTGATTTTGACGGTTTAGATGCCCCTGATCCGTAAAAAATTGGATTTAAACGCTTTTAACTAATATCATAACTAATATATAATAATATTATATTATAATTAATATTTTATAATAACTGTCAAAAGTTAAGTCTAATAACTTTTAACTAATATTAATATTTAATACTATTATATTATAATAATAATATTATACACCATAAAAGTCAAATAGCTTTTAAGATGGAATTGTGTATTTAATTTTATTTTCTTATTTTGGGTGAAAACAATAGATCAAACTTTGTCCTCATAAATTGATTTTAATATAAAATATACATTTGAGGTAGCTTTGATAAAAGTGAAATAACCGTGGGCATCTTCAATAAAAGTGAAATAGTATAAAAAATTGGCTACATGGCATTTTTTATTATTTTCCTTAGGAGGCCCATTTTTCATCCAAATTTCCTCTGGAAAATATTGTAAGATTCAAAACAATGTCTTCTTCAGAGAGGAATAGGAGACCGGATGCGATGTGATGGAGAGAACAATCGACTCCTCAACTATGTTGAATTTTAACAACCTTGCGCTCTGATACCATGTATAAATAACATCTCCAATGCTATGAGTAAACATGCTAAGAAGAAGCACTAGAAATAGATCTTGCTACTAAGATAATTCTCACAAGCATACACAAGAAAAATAGAGAGAAGAATAGATACTGAGTCACATGAATGAAGAGATGAATATTGAATTGTATCCTTTCAGTGAATAATGGTGAATAATAGTGTACATAAATAGTACATCCCTCATAGGTAAAATCGAGTTGTATTGGAGACAACTTATCAAGCTTGGAAAGATAGACTTACTAAATATGCTAAAGCACTTCCCAAATCAGTCAAGGACCTCACGAATTAGCAAAAGCATGAGTGAATTGTCAAGAGTGATGGAAAAACATGCTAATCCTGGAAAATAGAGAGAAAATCATGTAGGATGGGTTGGAAACAAAAGATAGTAGTTTCCTAGTATACTAGCTTTACCTTATCCACGGAAAATCTGGATAAAAGCATAATAAGGAAAAATCTGCAGGAAAGCGCAGTTACTAATTCTAGCAGTCAATAAAGTGGACAGGATCAACCCATAATCAGGATTAAAGTGTTCCTAGGGTATATATGTAAATTATTAACTCTGTGGTGCAAGTGGATGCTAACTATTTAGGCTAGTGGGTAGGAAATTAATCAAAATTGATTAAATATTTTATCCTAAGTTATGAAGTCGATTTATTATATTCCCACAATTTCATCTCTCCTTGATGGTTTCAACGTAGGCCATCAAAGTCCAATCCTAAATATTTTATGTGGTGTATCATTACCTTTGTAGTGTTCTCTTGCAACATCATCGTGATCCTCTACTAATATCATAGGCCTCTCATGTTATACCACACATCTTCTCAATATTTCATCTAGTCCTAACTTTTACAATTGTCCTATTATAAGCTAGTAGTTGGCTGCTCTCACAACTAATTTCTTCTTTTGTGCTAGTGTAATCTATAGGAGCCATACTTATACTTAAAAATTGACAATGTCTTCAAAATAATCATCCACCATCCTTAATAAAAACAATTGTGCATCGAGCAAGTTTTCATCAACATTTATTGGTTCCTCTCATGTTTCTAGCCTCGACAAGTGATCTAGACCTAGATTTAGCTTCCCTAGTTTGCCTATAATCTCAAAACCATATTCTTGGTATAATAGTAACCACTTGCAAATCCCCCCCCCCCCAACATGAGCTTGCTAACCATGTACCTTAAATAAGAATGATCATTATACATCTTAAAGTTGGATCCCAACAAATAATGTCTAAACTTCTAAAGTGCATAAACCATAGTTGGGCCTTCTGTTTATGTCGTAGTATAGTTTATTTTAGTTGTAGATAATTTTTTGATAGAAAATACAATGGGGTGATCTATGTCTCCATTTCCTGGTTGTGTTAAAACTTCCCCTAAAGTAAAAAAGGATGCATCAACATGCACATGAAATTCCTTTCTCCAGTCTAGAAATACCACGATTGATGCAATCACTGTCTTCTCTTTTAAGGTGTCTAGACTCTTCTAACACTCCTCATTCCAATGAAATTTAATGTATTTCTTCAATAGCTTCTTCGTAGGTGTGGTAATATTTGCATATCCTTTAATAACCTATATTCCCCATTGTTGTTCTTATTTGTCGCACTGATGTAGGTGGTGGAAAATCTACAATAATAACAATCTTGAAAAGATCCATCAAAAGACCCTGTTTACACACTATGTCCCATCAAGATGCCAAAAGAAGCACATAAGATGCATTTCTTTAAATTTAAAGATATATTATATTTCCTACAATGGTCCAACATCGACCTTAGATTCTCAATATGGTTCTTCAAAAAACTAAAAATTGTCCAATCATCAAAATATAACTCCAAAAACTTATGTATAAATTCCTTCAAAGTTGTGACAACTACCTTAGAAAAATAACAAGACCATTCTTCATGAAAAATGGCATTATTATGTACTGATAACAATCCCATTCTGTTGCAAATGTAGTCTTATGTCTATTTTCTTTAGCAATCTTGATCTAATGATACCCAAAAAAATTGCTTGTAAATGAATAGGCCTCTTAGCCTCCAACATTTTCTAGCACTTCATCTATAAAAGGAGTAGGAAATGGATCAAGTAACCTTCCTCATTCAATTTACGTAGATCGACACAAATCCAAAACTCCCATGTATTCTTACCTTGGACTACCATATGACTAATCCACTTTGACTCTTGCACTAGTTCAAGCATTCTTGCATCCAACATATTGTCAATCTCGGCTTTTACTTTCTCTTTATATCTTGGGTTCATCCTGTACTATATTTGTTTAATAGGATTCGTATCAGGCTTCAATGGTATCTTCATTTCTCCTATATCACCAATAATACCTCTCCTTTTTGAGAACTTAGTAGGAAATAGATCTTGATACTCATGCAATAAATAAGTGATTTTACCAACTTTCTCGTCATCTCAATAGCCTCCTATGTTAGCAAACTTCAGATTATCTCCTAACCCAATGTTTACTTTTCTTGTCTTCAAAGGTTTCACAACACTAGTGAATCCTATCTCAAGCCTTCCTATGTCATGGTTACCTTCTAATTCTGGTATGTGTAGGCCCATTAGGTCTTTAGCCTCCTGATATCCAGTGATATTGTAACATTATAGTGCCTGTTGAAATGGAGCGGCCTAATCTAACATATTTTGTAGTGGCAATGGTATTTCTACAAAAAACCTCTCCTTAATAACCTGTAATGCAACATCCATTATAGGGAATTCATCCTCAAAACTAAAGTACTTTTTAAAGTTCAATCATACTTTCCCAATCTACAATTCCCCATCACACTTCTAACTTTGTGTACCATTTTTTGGTATTGTACCCAGTGTGTGAACAAACATATGCACCCATTCTTGTTTAGGTGCAATCTTTCATGCTTTAGTACATTCTGCTACATGTTATGAAGGGTTGCTTAACTTATTATACTTCACCTTAACAAATTCTAGTCCTTCACCAAATATGACCTCTAACAAATTTTTGAATTGTGACCATTACTCTATACTATTCTTATGGGTATTCCACCATCTTGCTAGGGTAGCTTTCAGGGTGACATTTAAAGATAATAATTGTAATTGTTTTGGGATTTGGAGCTCAAATTTAGAAATAAAAGAATCTAAAATTTTCAAACCATCATAGACATGAGAATTACTTACCTATGTTCCAACCCAATGCAATGACATGGTGATGCAAGCACATCTCCTCATAGAAACCTCTTGCGGTCTATTTTGCATAGAAACCTCAGAGTTTGATGCACATGAGCTAATGTTGTGTCGGATGATATTACCATCACCTGTAGAATTAATATAATCATCTTTCCTTGAATTCATTTTGTAAATTTTTTCTGATTCATGGGTATCATATTTCTCTCTGATATGATGAACATATATCTGACCCTCCATAGGGTCCAAGGGTGCAATAACTTTCATTTTCCCTCCTTCAAATTTCATCAGTCTCTTCTTCATGTTGATAATGATTGTCTATTGCCCAATCTATTGCAAGTAACATTGGGTATGGATTGGTATCATCTATAATTTTAATTACTTCAAAATATTCATAACTACATAGCCCTTCAACATCTATAGGCACCACCAATAGTCTACCAAATGGAACCACCTTCTATCGATTTGCTAGTCTTAATTGCATGGATGACCATACCAACTTCGGATTACCTGTATTTTTCCATGTTTGCTTGCTTAGCACATTAACATATGATCCCATATCTAATATGATGAAGTCCTTGTCGTAATCCCTAATGTTTGCACTAAGTCACATTTCTATGTCTGTTCTCCTTCTCCTTTGTAACTAATTTACAATCCTTTATTCAGCATACTCTATTTCCTCTTGACTACAATGAGAAATCAAACAAAAAATCTCCTTCATTGCATTATCATCTTTTAACAATTCCAAGCATCCTTGAAGGAAATTTTTCAGAGCATAGTACCTTTCCCGATGTTTTCTTTAAAACTAAATGATTGTAAGTTGGAGGCATACCATATATGGGTGGCACCTCACATACTAGGGGTGTTGCAGATGTTGACCCAAACTCCTTTATAGATTCAACATAGATCTATTTTTCCTTCTGTGGGTAGAATTTTGATGGGTGCCCAATTACTTTCATGATCCACGGTTCATCTTGCTTATCTTGCATTGCTTTATCACTTCTCTTTGTAGATCCCCCTCATGTGACTACTGTGACTATAGGCTGACCTTCCCATAGTTACTTAGATTTTTTTTGGACAATCTGATTTTGGATTTCAATTTTGGTTTGTATTTTGATTCCCTTTTGCCTACCATTTTTCTATCAACTGGGGACATGAAGATTCAATAATATGATCTAGTTCCCTGCAATAGGTACATGTCAACATGGGTTCTGACAATATCTTGTGAAGTGTCTCAGTTGCCTACAATTATAGTAGATTACAAATCCTCTTCCTCTACCAAATCCACCCCGGTCACTTCCCTTGAAGCCTCCTCTACCAATTTGGTTATGATCCCTCTAGATCTTATTCTGTTTCACCCATCCTTCAAGTGTAACCTTCCCTTAAACTATGTACGCATCTAAAGTGCGCTCTCTCATCAAATACAATGCACAACAGTTCTTCTTTTCATGGACAACCGATTTACAAAACTTGAAAAATAAGCTTGCAGGGGTACATACATACTTCTACAATGTGGGGAAAAGATTCGGGGAATGATTCTCTCGGCATATCTCACACCAAATAACTCTAGTAGGAAACAGGTTCGAGGCTCCCATCTCCAAGTAATTTCTATATGTTGGACATTCATTCTTATGGTGACTTTCAATCCTACAATTGGTGCACCATATTTCCTCACATTTTTCTTTCCCCTTAGCAACTTCCCATAACTAGATTGTTAGTGCAACAAGTTGCATCTAAACTTGAGTCATCCCTGCACTACTCTCTCCTATAGTATACGCTTCCAATTTCATTGCCAATTCTAGTGCATCTGACTGAATCATGATCTTTTGATTATATAATGGGCCCCATATGTGTGGAAAACTCCTACAATAAACCACTCTTTATGTTTCTCTTCATGTATCTAAAATGTCACCTTTTCCATTAACATTTTGAACTGTTGATCAAACTCCTAGACTAACTCATTTTCCAACTTCTTAATTTCCTTTAGCTCAGTGATATACTATGACTTGGATTTAGGCTTCTTGAATTATTTCACCAATGCATCCTACACTCTAGCCAAAAAAAATTATCACATTAGTTTGATCCCTAAAGGTGGTTATCAATTGCACCTTTTTTGTCTCATCATCTTGGATTTGCTTTTCCTTCCATATTGCTTTGCACACAAATAAATGTTGGTTGGAATCAACTGTCCCTTTCCTTTGGAAGACATGCATCATCAAATTAGGGTCTATCCCTGCCATTGTATTATGAGAACTGCGGCTACTACCAGGTGTCACTATTCTAGTCTCACTAATAATTTTACCCCCTACTACTCCAACAACTATTGTTATTACTACTAACTTGAAATACTAGATTTGGACTTCTTACCTCAATTCTTGGGGACGTGTGTGGGCTCATGGGTTCGACAAAAATACTGATATGAATAGGATGGCCTCCTTCTAGTGGAATGGGTTGTATACCTTCTTCCTATGATTGCAACAATCCTTTGATATAGGACCCTGCGTAGATAATTCTTTCTTGACAGTCACTATATTGCTTCTCTATTGTTGCTGCAATTCTCTTCCTACTATCTTTATGGAATCTATTTCTTCCACGTAATATTCCCATATATTATGTTGGCACATCTTCTTGTCTACTCGTCATCCTAATCTCATGCTTTCTTCATCCATCCTTCACCTACTTTCATTCAACTCGGTTTCTAGTCATCCCCATGGCCCTTTACTACACACATAAACGATTAGCTTCTAGATTTATTTGATTCTAGTATCATAGTTCCTTTATCACACAATAGCATATTAATACAATTATATAATGATTTTATGTACTTCCCTGTGGTGTATTTAAAGAAATCCCTCTTTGTTGCACTATAAGATTGAGTATAATCTACAATGAACTATGTGATATACTTACCCTTACAAAATATTGTCTAACCAAAAGTCTAATGCATGCATTATAGGATTACTTATAGAATTAAGTAGCTAGATCCAATCCAGGGTCAAATCCCTTGGTCCATCGACATAATATCTTGGGTTTGATTCAACTAATATCAACAACGATTCCACAAAAATTATCAAGAAATCACAGTAAAACCATTCATACCTTTCTTTGTAGATGTATTTCTCCAACCGATGTTGTTCACTGATCTAAGTGTTCTTACTCTACTCTCTTGCATATTTTCAATCCTTCTGGTATAGCCAATCTTGTATTTATTTATTCATTGGCCTCAAGAAATTTGCTACTTAGATCTCACTCTCCCTTAGTCATGGATCCAGTTGCAGCAACAGAACCATTTGTTGGCTCAATTTTCGGCAAACCCAGTTCACTAATCAGCAAACCAACAAACCCCATAATATCAACCCTTTCAACATCACCTGCAAACAAGTGAAGTCTCACCTGAAGTACCTATGGGAGATACAAGAACCATGTTTCTGCAGTAATGAAGTGTAGAACTAATCTACGAAATAATCCATTCAATATAACTTCGACACATTCACCAACAATACCATAAGATATCATACTGCATATATATAAAATGCACAACACATCATAAGTTATATTACACATAGATTATTATTATTATTATTGTTATTATGTTATTTACACAATAGACCTCCACAAAACACCATAAACACCGAGGATTTTAACATGGAAACCCAAAACGAGAGAAAACCATGAAAGCACTTGGATATTAATGGATCTTGTACATCAATAACTTCAAATAGATCTGTGCACACAACCTGTAGATCTATTTCCTAATCACAAAACAAGATCATTTCCACATAATAGAAATACAACATTTTTCAACGGTTTCTTACAAAGAACATTAGAAATTCTTCAACAACCTATTCTACCTAACTTGTTACATATTTATATCCGTTACCATAACCCCGCATTCCACTAAGTGGACACAAAACTCTAATAAACTCTATCCAACTTCTCAGTTGATTAAATAAACCACTATCTTTCCTTCTTTTCCGCCACTTCGTTGGAGTTCATCATGCCTTTGTGGGCACACTCCCTTATTCCACTTTATAATTTGACACCATTCATACTAACCCGACTCTTTGATTTATCCAAAATATGTTAGGCCCAACAAAAAAAATTGAATTAGGGATGTGAGGATATTACTTTCAACATTCTATTTTCAATAATTAATAATATTTGTATTGATTAAAGAAAATTTGTTTGGAATATTCTATTTTCAACAATTAATAATATGTTTATGGATTAAAAAAAAATGTTTGGGATCATTCACTAGTTGATATAACTTGTGTTCAAGAAATTCCTTATGTACAGAGTGAGTGGGTCTAATAGAACATGGATTCGTAGAGGGGGTCCCTTATCCCACAAATAAGGGGTTTCATACACCAAATTGATGTGTTTGGTGGTGACCTTAAAATTAGATTATTATTATTTAAAATGTGTGAGTTTTAAATTTATTTTGAAAAATGTTTTTCGAAAACTTAATAAAATATAACCAGCTTAAAAGAAAAAAAATGTCTATTTTAAATTTAAAATATAATAGTTCTAAATTGTGTTTAAATTATATTGTCAAAACTTTTATTTTTTAAAACATTCTATAAAATGGTTTATTTATTTATTTTATAGTTGGAATTCTATCATCTTTATAATTAATTAATAACATACAATAGGATGGAATCTTATGCACAGACTAGTAAGAACCTGGAAAGAAGGATTTACTGATGGAACTGTGGGTTAGTGAAGGGGATGGCTATGCCTAGAAGGGTGTTGTGTGGGGAAAGTGTTGTTGGAGCAAATGGATGAATGAGATTCATGTAGAGATGTGTATGAGCATTTGGCTAAGCTTATAGAGAATATTGGGTTTTGGGTTAAGAGAGAAAATAATGTAGGTGTGTCGTTCACCCTAGTGGCCTCATATACTAGATCAAGGGTGGCCTCTTAATAAAATTAGTATATTATGGACAGAGTGCCTATGGTTGGATGGAGAATTTATCTTACACAGCTATTTGCTTGGATCTTCACTACTTGAGATAAGTAGTATCTTTGTATTTTATGTGTAATTATTTTATTATTATCCATGTGATAATTATAATTGTAAATGCATGTATTGTGTGTGTGTGTAGAGTCATTTCTATTGTGTTTATATTATGCATATGCACACACATTTGAAATGATTATAAATTTGTAATATGTCCACTGGGAAAACTTTAGAAGCCTAAATTCAACCCCCCCTAGATCATTTGACTAAGGTGTAGGTTTCGTTTTCAAGGAAACCCATGTTCAACTCCCCTTAGGGGTGACTTGGTTTGGAGGAGACACCAAAAAATCCAACCATATTAAGAGTTGGTGTGCCCTAGGATGGGAACAATCCCTGAGTGACTTTGATGGCTTATATTCCCATGGGTTGTAGTTTCTTATTTAATGGTTAAATGCACTAGCCCCAAGTGATGGGCATTCAAATAAACAAAAAACAAAATTTAGAAGCCAAAAATTTGCTCATGCCCCACTCTGTTGGTTGGGATAATGGATGGGGATGTTACAATGGATCAGGAATTGTGTGTCCCTTTGTCTAAAAACAAACTAAAAAAGTCCATGTTTCATTATTATTTCCTTCCCCCAACCCCTAGCGTATTTTCTACATCCACAATGCGAGCATGCTCTAGGCCCACCAAGAAAAGCATCAATCACCCATTTCAGAGAGCATTTGTAGGTAGTTTTTATTTCTCATATCATTTTTTATTTTATAAAATTTTGTACTTTTAAAAAAATATGTTGTTATTATTCCACAAAAATGGTGCAAAACCCCGATCCAAATCCAAACCTCGATGCCAACACCCACAAGGAATATAAACTAAAATCATTCAATGCCTATTGAGCTTAAGACTTTATTGGAGATATTAGTGTTTAAGGGAATATACGTTAATGGTTTTGGGGATACCATGGATAGAATTTCCAAGGTTAGTAAGTTATATTCAAAAATAATTACCCTAAGAGATGAGAAAATGCAATTACATATATAGCAATTATACTAAAGATATTCTTTGTATAGAAACTCCAATACACTATTCTACACTCCAAGCTATCTCATGGAAATCTACACATAAGGAAACACAAATCTTCCTCAAGTATTTACAATTATAACAATGAGAATCATACATTAATCTATCAGGAAACTAATTCCACCACCAAATAAGTACTCAAGTGCAAAGAAATTAAAATTTTGATCATCATATTTTGGGGGATGGGAGAAGAGAGAACTCCATATGTATTAATAATGAACAACATATAAAATTATTGTTGATAATTTTGTTACCAACACCTTCTTCACCAAGATCTGGATTCATCTTTTCTAGACCACATATCATTTTCAACTCCACTTTAAAAACTCTTACTATTCAGGAATGGGAGGGTCGTGAGAGATTTAGGTACCAAATCTTAGCAAGCCCATCATGTACATGAACAAGGGTTCCTTTAGAAGAGGACGATGATAAAATTCCAAGATGAATCTCTACAAAATCCTAGCATAAAGGTGTTTAATTAATCTATTGCCCCTTCTCACTATCTAGATATTTTTATACTCTTAGAAATTAGAAGTCAATTAAGTTCGTTGGTGATGGGAGTTAGCGTTGAAAAATCCTATAAATCTACTCATGAGTGTTTTTAAAATGTGTATTAGGGGAAATTTTAGGAACAAAATTCATGCCATGGGTTAATTTTTTATGTGTTTTTCCCAAAAAAAGAAAGATTCACAAATTTCCATTTTTTCTAAACGATTCACCCAAATCCCATAGAATAAAGAAAATTTACTCTAAGCATCATTAATACAAAATATTTAGAAAATTTGTTTTTTTTACAAAATTATCACTAAACATTTTATGGTTGGAAATGTAAGAAAATATATTCCAAGGTTTCTACACTTTAAGAAAATTATTGATCCTTAAAAAATTTCCAATGCATATATTCCTTTCATAAATCAAAATCATGTGTGTCCACTTGTTTTTTTAAGACAAGTTGTGTGGCACACTCCTTTCCTAAAAAGAAAGCATGTATCCAAGGAAAAAAGTATTTGTTATGTATGCCTTGAGTGAAACAATTTGATCCAAATAGTGATGACATGCCCAAGAAGTTAGTAATTATCAGGAGGACCAAATAATGTTGTAACATATGACCCTGAATGTTTAAGGAAAGAAGGGAATTTGATCGATGAAATACATTAAAATATTGAATTTAATTTAATTAGTGGAACCAATTGGAGTACACAAAAATTAGGATTCTCAAGGTCCCTACAAGCAAAATCAAAACAACATATTACTATCTTCACCGAAGTATGCATACACATGCTCGAGTGGAAAACAAGCATGGTTTTCAAACCAAGTACAATGTGAAACCATGAAATATATAAATAATGCAACATCATCGCCACGAAAAGATACATAGTGGATCCATGTCAACTACAGATCATAACCATGAGAAAATACAAAGTGGATCTATGTCTTAGTGTACATTAGGAAAACAATTGGATTTGAGTAATAGTACCAATTGATTCACTAATATGGTACCAATGTCCTATAGGTAGGTCTGGCTTCAAGCCATTTGGTGAAGTATTATATTGCCACAATAATGTATTTAAGACCTTCTGCCAAGCCGAATTGCATGTTGTAAAATCACCCCCCCCCCCCATTTGAAAAAGTGATTGACAATGATGAGNCCCCATTTGAAAAAGTGATTGACAATGATGAGAGGATACAAAGAGTTAGATGTGCACACATTTTTGTACTGGTAACATCTTGGAAAAAAATTCACTTAGGATATTTCTAGCCTTCAATTTTCAAAATCATAAGGAGGTATTCAAGAAATTTCACACATGACAAGTTCACAAAAAGAAATTTGTATCCAAGGAAAAATATAACGTTTTAAGGTCTTCATTTAATGAAACAGATTGATCCAAGTATTGATGTCATGGACAAGAAGTTATTAATGATTAGGAGGATAGAATAATGTTATAAAATTTAGGAAATAAGAGAATCCTCACACATTTCACTAGCCACTTCACTTAACACCATTGTTCCTTCGATTAGATATGCACATGTCCAATTATCTAATATATCCTAATAAATGGCCTGGATGAGATATCTTTAATCAAGTAAAATTAGTAATGAAGAGGTCAAAAAATTGAAAACAACAAAAGAATCCATTATTCAGTTGTTCATTGACCCTAGCCAACTAGCTACTTCATATGAGAAATATTCATCTTTGAATCAACTAGTGCACATTCCAACCATGGATATCCCACTAGATGTATCAATTATTTATGGTATTTGATAAACCTTTGTTCAATAACAAGGATGTTCCAATGTGTTTTCTTCATAAATTATGGGTGAACTTCATTCTTGGTTACCATGTCATTTAATTTGACATTAGTGAATGCTAAAGGGTTGGTATTAGCTCAACTCATGATTAATCGGCCATCAATTGTAACATAGTGAGAGGGTTTCTTTTTCCTATAAATATGCCAAACCTCCCCTAAACCATCTTTTCTTAGAGATAGGATTGGGGCCACTAGTAATTTGGTATCATTCCCAACACACAATATAGTTTAGCATAGCATGTTTATACTAGCTTCCTATCTAGATCCATCTTATGATGATGTTATACCACTAGGTGTAGGGCCTTCATATCACCAAGATAGTCATTCTATCTCTATTCCAGTTGTTCCTCATCCATGCTCTCGTCGTGGTCATACTTATTATGCCCTAACAAAGAATAATATTTAAGATAACTTCTTAGACAAGATTAGCATGACATAATTTTTTATATTTTATTTGTATTTAATGCTTCATTTAACAAACATTTGGTAGACAACTTTAAAGTATTGGTTACTGTATTTTTTTCCAAACAAACACACTTCCTTAACTACAGATACACAATTGGAGCTCTACAAATTGTCATGATCAATTTGAAAGGGATATTCACTACTCAAAAAGGTTGACCAAATTATGTCACAATTTTTGGGAATGTTATATTATTTGCATGTCGATCGAATGGAAAAATCAATAGTTGATTTGTTTATGTCGATTGGAGTTGGAGGAAACAGATGATAGAATCATGGTCAACTGATCAATCGGGATAAGTTGTTTGGTTGAAGTAAAATGACTTGGTTGACAAGAATTCGACTAAACAATCGAAATCCTAATGGGGCAATCAACCAAAGTTGACCGATTGAAGTTGATTGTATAACAAAAATTAGTTAGGAAGTTCTAGATTGTCATTAATGAGCAGTTGGTTTTATTGCATCAATAAATAAGAATATGTAATGGTTATGCATGATGTCCTATATTGTAGAGTATTGAAACGTAATATCATGGATTAATGTAATAAAGTGTGATTTTTGGTCTATCAAGTCACAGTTGTAAACACCTTTTTTTTAGTGTTTGATTAATATATGAGCCGAGAGCTCACTAGTTTGTTGGATTTCCTCTAGGAGAGAGGTTTCCAGGGTAATTTTCGTGTAATGTGTAAATACGTTTGTTCCTTTGTCTAATGTTTATTTGTGCTTAACCATATGAATCAACTTGCAAACTTGTTGTAATCGGTATTAATACATAATAGTTGGTATCATATTTTTATTTGGTTGTAGGGGGCACTTTTGTTGCTGAGGGTTAAGGCTTGATATTGGATCTAGGGAAATACCTGTTACAATGGGACTATTCTGAAAGCGTTGATTCATTGTTAGAGTGGCTAACATGTCTAGGATAGAAATTAAAATGATTAACAAGAAAAATTTTGAGCTTTGGAATCTTAAGATGGAGGACCTCCATGTAGACTGAGATCAATGGATTGAAGTCAACCCAGGAACAACTCCAGTGGATGTGTCAAAGGAAGATTGGAAAAGTTTGGCATAAGGGAAACAAGTACTATCCAACTTTATAAAGAATATTTTTGTATTATTGAATATCTCAAAAGAATACACCGCAAATAAGTTGTAGGGAAATTTGGGAAACTTGTACTGGTTGAAATATCTGGTTTACAAGTTGTTTATTTAGAAGAAGTTGTATCTTCTGAGGATGTGTGAAGATGAATTGGTAACAAAGCACCTGAATTCATTCAAAAATGTTATCAGTTAGCTTTTTCCATGGATGTTAAAATCATCGAGGAGGAAAAGTGCATCAATCTATTATGATATTTGTTGGATTTCTAGGGTAGGATGGTTGTGGCTATTGGAAGCAATAATACCACATTCAAAATTGAGGATGTGGTCACGTATATGTTTTTTGAAGAGATGAAATAAAAGAACATGGAAGGATATAATCATGATGCCTTGATGATACGAAGTCGTCCAATAGATAGAGGAAAAGGAAAAACATCTAGTAACAGATCAAATTCAAGGGGTATATTTAAGACTATATCTCTTGGTCTAGCAATGAAAACATGTTGCTATTGTAGTAAAGTCAGGGACTATAAATGAAATTCCAAGTCAACAAAATTTGAGAAAGGAAAAGGGTCTAAGGAAATTTAGTCGAATGAAGGAAAAAAATTTCAAGAAGAGAAAGGTGATTTGTATTTTCCCTCCTCAAGTACACAGTCGTACCATGACTCTTGGTTGTCTAGATATGGTGTATCATATCATATGACACCTTGTAGAGAGTGGTTCTATGAGTTTGAGAAGGTCGACAATGGTGATGTCCTAGGTGATAACTCATTGAACAAGACATTCAGATGAGGAAAAGTTTGACAGAAACTAAAAGATGAAAAACAGGAACACTTCCAGGATTGTTACATATCTGAGGTTTGTCTCGAAACCCAATCTTAGAAATACTTCAGATGGGGAATGTAAGAGTACAATATGTATCTTAGAATGATATGTGCAATATGGTGTGAGGAGTGATGGTATTGATGAGGTGATTTTGGATTGGAACCTTGTATAACCTATTAGGAATAACAAATATCGATGAAATTTCTAATGTGGCATGTCCTAAGTTCGATAAAATATTGCTTATATGGTTGACTTGACCATGCTATGGAATCAATGGATTTGACATATAGGTGAGAAAGGTATCCATGTTATGCATAGTAAAGTTCAAATGTCTCCTTGATTTCTTTGAAGAAGTTGATTTCTATGAACATTGTATTTATGGTAAATAGAGTCATGTAAGATTCTCATCTTGTGCTACTAGGGATAAACAAATATTGGAGTTAATGCATACTGATTTGTTTAGACTTGTGTCGATACCTTCACTAGGAGGATCTCATTATTACATTTCTTTAATTGGTGATTTCTCCAAAATGACATGGTTGTATTTTTTGAGCAAGAAATCTAAGGTTTTTGAAAAGTTTCAAGCGTTCAAATATGATCCAAGAGGATCTCTAAAGTCGATAAAAATCAAAGTCTTAAAAATGAGAACATAATGTTGCAGCTACATAGGGATCGGTGAGATATTTTTGTCAACATTTGTTTCACGCAAAATGGACTTCGAATGCAAAATATATTGATTTTTGAACTTTCAGCAAAACAGGTAAACTGGTAAAACAAATGCCACATGGCACCACTGTGATAGCCCTCTATTTTTCCACGTTTTATCTATACATCAAATCCAGAATTTAAGTCTTTTACATGAATTTTCTCCTATGTATCGTTACTTAGACATTATTTGCATGGGTTTAAAGTTTGCTCAATGAAGATTCATAACAAGGTATAATCTTGTCATTATTTCATTTTATTTTTTTCATTTTTAAATATAAGTTTAAAATATTATATATACTAATGAATTACTTGGGGCTTATCTTTTTTATTATATTGCATATTTCTTTCACTAATCCTATACTCAATCCTGCACTTGATCTGGTACCCAGATTTGCACCAAATCCGGTACCCAATCTGGTACCTCAACTAGCACACCCAATAAAGTGATAAATATTTGGGAATAAGGAAAGCTCAAATTATGGTATATTTATGACTTAGTCATATAATACCTGTGAATATTGGAAACCAAAGAAGTTGTTATTCAAATCCCTCAAGGAGCAGCGACCCTACTATCAGTGGTATGGAGATCATAGCCATATAAGTGAGAGAATCCACTCAATTTGGAGTTTGTTATCTTGGAAAAAGGCCTCGGTTGCACCTGTTATCCTTTAGTTGTTATGACTATTTGAAGGGTCAGCTCTTTCAGTGGCAGACCCATATGTTCTAGCTTATAAAAATTTAATAGCAGTCTTAAGAGAGACAGACAAAGACAAAACTATTTTTTGAAACTCTTTTTAGTTGATAATTAAATACAGTTTTAAGCTTGTATTCATTGTCTGAGCAATGTTTGGAGGGGGGCCACATTCTTACGATGTTGACACTTTGCTTGTGAATATTTTCATCTGCACATATTACTGCAAGAATTCATTTTCATGCATTGTTTGGTTATTGTTTCTTTGTGTGTTATTATTGAGGTTTTCCATAAATTAAAATAGAACAGGAAGAGTTTGAGTAGATTGAAGGATAAATGTTGTAGGTTTCATGTAATTTATCCTTTATTCTTGGTTTGCATTACTATCAAGTTTCATGCTGGGATTTATAATTTTTTTCTTCACATAAATGGTTAAGTTCATTTTGAAATATTAGATCTGTGAGTAAGGTAGAGAAAAAATAGTTGGGAATGCTTTCTTTGTAACTAAGGTATGCTATGGGAATGGTTTGCACATAGTAGAAGGTTCTGGCCAAAAAATAAGTTTGAGATTGTTTGACAGCACAACATTTGAAGATTTCCTTTTGTATTTAAATCAAGTTTAGTTGAGAATTCAGATAGGTTGAAAGGATTGTTGAATGAGATTGAAGTTATGAGTTCCATTTGAGTAGTGTTCCTTGATTCAATTATTCTCATTTGTTTCAGACTAGACAGTAGGAAGAATATTACTACAAGGATGTTTGATGATAGAAAGACTCAGTACTGATCTGTGTGTCTTGATTTAATTTCCAATTTGAGAGTTTGTAAGTTGATTACTTGTAATTAGTTCATTGATCTTTTATAGGGTCTATGAAAATTGTTCTGTTAGATTAAAAGGAGGTTTAATTCTGTAGTTAGATTTGTCTCCTCACTGATTGACTAATTTACTTTGGCATATTAATTCATTTTAGGGTTATGATTATTTCAGTTCACTAGCAGTCTTATTTGCTAAGAGTATAAAAAAAAAGCAATTTTATTTTCTAGTGTTGTAGAACGGAGTAATATTATTAAGTATTTACACTTGGATTTTGAATATCCTTTTTGAACCTTGATGTTACATATCATAGAATTGAATGCTTGTCTGTAAAATAGACTAGATATACATACAATTTCTTTCTTTTGTGCTTATTGATTCAGTAGTAAGATAGCATAGTATAGATTGTGAAGTTTGTCAAGAAGAAATAGGAATTCAAGTTATCATTTCTCTTCTATTATAATAGGAACTTAGGCTAGTTCATCTTACTTAGCACAAACAATGTAGAAATTCAAATTTTACTAAACTCAGTTGACAATTCAATTAAGGGTGATATATTTTACCTGGCACGCTGCAAGGGTGACACGTTGCTTGTACGACGCTAATGACGCACCAGCATAGTGCGTCACATGGAAGGTACCAATGATAGTTACAATCAGCAGGTGGTTGATGTGGAAGCTCCACATCAAGACACGTGGTCGAGGTTGATAATGTGACAATTATGAGATAGACCAATAGTAGGCGGACATGTGGACCAATAAGGTCCTGCCATGTGGAATCCATATTGGAAACTTGTGCATTATTTTCCAAAATTTTATGGAGTTGCATAGGATCAAACCCTCAACCTCCTCGCCATCAAAGTCTCCACAGATCTCGGCTAGCCAGGGTTCCTATGATTGTTTCTTAACTACTATAGTAGTCAAAATTTATTTAAGTTTGAATGGATACTATTTTTGAAAAGGATCAGTCGAGGGATAAGCCCTAGACCCCCATATAATTGTAATATTATGATGTAATCCAACCCTTAGTTTTTAAGCTTGTTTATGAGTTTTTTAAGATAAAAATTCTGCATGCAATTTTTTTGGTTAAAAAGCTCTTGAAATTTCAGATCAAGTTTGGTATCAGAGAAACTTAACCATTTCATTGTGAATTTGTGAATATTAACAAAGCTTAAGGTAAAGCGAGGTGAAGGTGTACTTGAGGCATTCAATCCAGAGATTGGACATGCACATAAAAGGAAGAAAATGGCATATGAAGCATACCGAGAAGAAGATGAGAAGGTCTTCTGTAAGGCTTTCTATCAAATGAAAGAGTGAGTAGAAAATTTGTTTTCAAATTATCAAGAGAGGTTGGAAAATAAGAAAACAAAGAAGGAGAAACTTAGAGAATAATGCTTTGGGAAAAGGAGGATACCTGTCTAAGCCTTCTTCTCCATTTTCTTCTTCTTCTTCTTCTGAAATCTTTGGTACTGCTTCTTCAAATCCAAAGAAACAACCTGAGAAGGCTAAAAGTCTGATTTACCTTATTTAAAACTCGATATTAAGTTTGATTTGTCTACATATAATGGTGAGATTAACAAAGAAAAGATAAATGATTATATTAGGTAGATTGAGATATATTTAAATATTCAGAAGCTTGCATATGATAAAGTAAAAATCTAGTTGGATACTTTCCGAATTGGAGGCATCGTGCTCATCTAGTGGGAGAGTAAGATACGAGAAGACCTCCTTACAAAAGGTAAAATATTTATTCATGGTATGAATTTATTGTTGCGTTAAAAAAGCAATTCTACCCATTGAGCTATGTACAACAAGCCATGATGGATTGGAAAAACTTAAGACAAGGCAAAGGTCAGAATGTATAAGAATACACTTAGGAATTCAGAAAGAGATCTTTGATTTTGGGTATACCTCTTTACACTCAAGTAACTCTTCTCAATTTTATTGGAGGATTACATAGTTATTTGTATCATACAATATTTATGTTTAATCCTACTAAACTTGATGAGGTATGTGTACAAGCTACACACATTGAATCCAAAGGGAAGAGTGTTCATGATTTTTCTTCAACTGAATTTGGCTAGTCAAAAGAAGGCAAGGAAAAAGGGAAATGTAAGCCTACAACTACAATCAAGAAAGGTGATGAGAGACCTCCCTACTCACATTCTCAAAAGCAATGGAATGAAGAGTCAAAGTTTTGGGTACTACATCCAGAATTGAAACCGGAGTGGTTTAAGGATCGAAAAGAGAAGCAAAAGGCCACGGTTATCATTGAGGACTTTGGATCAGATTTTGAGGATGGAACAAAGATAATAATCGTAGGTGTGAAAGGAAAAGTTATTATTGGTAATGATTCTAACATTGGTTCTTAATTTGATTCTACTTTTAAAAATCATGTCAATTCTAAGGATAGAAAAAGGAATACATTGTTTCATATAAGGGTAATTATGGATTGACACACTCATAGATAGTGGATCCCAAGCTAATCTCATTTTAGAAGAAGTAGTTAATCAGTTGGGATTAAGAACAAAACCACACAAGAAACATGATGAAATATTGGACAATACTGAGAGGGGGGAGTGATTCAGTATTGATGAATTTTAACAATTTAAGCCACTTTTAAATTATTTATTAACACACATGATCAACAAGAACACACAGAGCATGAATTTATCATGGAATCCCAATTGGGTAAACCACCAATACTTCCTATTACTACAAAATTATATTTACAAATAGTTTCTTCATGCTTCTACAAACAAGGATGGTATTACACCCTATTTACCAGCAACTATTGTAAGAAGGCTACGACCCCCTAGTTTTATCATCTTGTTACTGAAAGGATTATACTACACCCTATTTACCAGGTGTTATTGGAAGGAGGCTACGACCCCCTGTTTTTATCATTTACTACTGAAAGGATGCTACGACACCTTGTTTACCAGCTGTTACTGGAAGGAGGCTACAACCCCCTGCAAGCATGTTTCCTGCCCTAGCGCCACCCTACCACCCTAGAATGTTTTTATTTGACTTCCAAATTTTGTTTTTCTTCACTCTTTGTCACAAATACTTATACATGTTTGTTTTCTCTGCCACTTCATAGTTTTTGCTCGATCTGGACTACAGAGACAATTTCTCTCACTCATCATTATGTCTATAAATACCCTCTAACACATTTTTTGTGAATGTGCCTCTTCACCGTTGTGCATTTTCATTATTAGATCGTGCCTCTTCATGAAAACTCAATTATTCATTTTAAAAATTCTTTTTAACTCTATTTAGTTTTATCAGTCATACCTTTCTGCAACAAAATATTACTAGAATTGCCTCTCTGCAATGATAATTCTTCATAGAAATTCTTCTAAATTTTTCTTTTTCCGCAATGATATTTCTTCAATAGATCCTTTCCGCAACCATCCTAAGTCATTGATCCATTTTGGACTCTTTCCTCTCCATCGATATAACATACATTTTCCCTATGTAATCATCTTTTGACAATTTCCTTCGCTTTCTGCAATTGTCTTTCCACAACAACCTTTCCACACCATTGATTTATTGTCGACTATTCGCTAACTGTTGATCTAAGATTAGTTGCGAATTGCAGGTTGCGGATTTGCTTTTTTACTTTTCTTAAAATTTCCTTCCGCATTTTTCTTTTCACAACTTCCTTTTCACAAGGTACTTTCTGCACCATTGATTTCTTGCAGACTCTTCCTTAGTCGTTGATGTTTAGATCAGATGTGGATTGTGGGTTTTCCAAATTTCTTAAAAGTGCTTCTGCAATTTGATTTCCACAATATTTCTTCCATGTCGTCGATCTTATGAATACTCTTTCCTGATCATCGATCTTTAGATCAAATACGAATTGTGAATTACGGGTTTTCCAAATTTCCTGAAACTACTTCCACAATTTCCTTTCTGCAATCTTTATTCCGCACCATCGATTTCTTGCCTGTCGATCTTATGGATTGCGGTTTTTCCATTTTTTCTCAAACTACTTCCGCAATTCCTTTTCCACAATTTTTCTTGTGCACTGTCGATTTCTTGTGGATGCTTTCTTAACCATCGATCCTCTGGATTGCAGATTGCAGAATACGGAATCACACTTTCATATTTTGGACCTCCACAATTTTCTTCCACAACTTTTATTTTTGCAATTCTTTTGAATCGTCAATTTCCTTACGGGTTCATTCCTGGTCGTTGATCTAAAATCAAATGCAGATTTACGAATATTCATTTTTCTTATGTGGAAATCATTCACCACAATCGTTCTTCTCAAAATCAGCTTCTATATTTTCTATCGACTGATCTGGGTCATCGGTTTCTTTTCGGGTTCACTCCAGATGGTCGATCTATGATCAAATGCGAATTGCACTATGATGTTGTGGATCGCTCTGCAACCATATATATTCTACTAAATTTCTTCTAACTGACAGATATGTTCATTGTCACCTCTTCCAAAAGGTAGGGGGCTGACAGGTCATCCTGTGATCCAGGATGGTGACTTCTTGTGGAGTCCAAGCACATATAGTCCCCATACTATATTTTCTCTATGCGTTGAATAACCAAGGTGAGGCCAGTGCATATAAACACATATAAACTCAAACACGTTGCTAAAGTGGGATTAATCCCATTCGTCGAATCAATATGCACCGTTTTATCTCATCTACCTCTTGCATCAATTTGACCATTACTCATCGAACTACCATCTATCTTTGTAATTCCTTTGTCTTACAATGATTTTTTCATGTCATCATGTTCATTGGTTATTCCTTTGTCATTGTTGAACTCCTTTAACATCAATTGACAATCCACGTAATGGATCCTTCGTCTTTTACTAATTTCATCCTACTACCATGTCTATTGGTTATTCCTTTTTCATTCCTGAACTCCTTTGACATCAATGAAAACTATCTTATCAACAAAAACTTATCCATTAGGCTGGGTATGAAAAGATAAAAGACCATAAGTAACAAAAAAATGCGATCTAAAGTTTGCAATAACATCCAAGCTTGTAGATGAAGTTGAATTTGATTTGGTTCCCCTAGATATCTCTAGAATTGTGTTGGGTAGCCAGTATTTATATGATTGAAAGGAAATATTCTATAGAGAACATAACAATGTCATTTGTTTAAAGAAGGAATTGAGTATATAGTACATTTGTATTCATTTAAAAATGGCAGATCATTGGGAACTACACAACAATTAAAAAGGGTCGTTAAAGCAAGTTGGAATTTGGAACTTATGTCTATGCAATTTAACGAAGAAAATAATCCAAAGCTTGAAAAGGAAGTTTCATTGCATCAAAATACATATATTATGGTTGATAGTGTTCCTATGATAAAACATAAGCATTGTATAGGTACAATCTCTTTCATATGTTCAATTTTGATGTTCATCTTTCAACTATTCAATAGTATATGGTTGGTTCCAACAATATTGAATGAATATTTGGTTGAAAAAGGGATTAATGTACTTAACAATGTCAGTGCATTATTGATTGTTATTATGATGAGTCAAATGTACAGGTTCTAAGAAGGATGGACGAATGATACGGGACGGGTGAGAAGAACATGTCCTGCTCCTCACTCGAATTCTAAATGATTCATGCTTTTGGTGGTCCAAACGCTTCTTAGTGGGAATATTTGATCTAGGAGGATCTATGAAGTCAATCAAAATTAAAGTCTTCAAATTACGAACAAAAGGTTGCAGCTGCATAGGGCTTAATGATTGATTTTCGACAACGTCCATTTCACACAAAATGTACTACGAATGCAAATGATATTGAGTTCTAAAATTTTGGCAAAATAGGTAAATTGAAAAAAAAAATGCCACATGGCACCACTGCAAGGGTGACACGTGGTCTGTACGGCGCTGATGTGGCACCACCATAGTGCACCAAGTGGTAGGTATAGATGGCAGGTGCATTCAAAATGTGGTTGGTGTGGTAGCTCCACAACAAGACACGTGGTTGAGTTTGATGGTGTGTTAGTGATGAAGTGGACCAATGGTAGAAGTACATGTGGACCAATTAGGTCCTGCCGCATGGTATCCCTATTGGAAACTTGTTTACCGTTTTCCAAAATTGTGTGGAGTCAGGGAGGATCGAACCCCAAACCTCCTCGCCATCAAGTATCCACATATATCAACTAGTCAGGGTCCTGTGATTGTTTTTTAACTACTATAGTATTCAACATCTATTTAAGTTTGAATGGATACTATTTTTGAAAAAGGGGTCAGCTGAGGGATAATCCCTCAGCCCCCATATCATTGTAATATTAAGTTGTAATCCAAACCTTATGCCATGAATTTTATGCCACCACCACTACAAACCTTTTCCATGGTTTAATATTATATTCCATGTCACAAACCAATCTTCGCTAAAATTTAGCCACAATATTATATGCCATATCCCTTATATAATGGGTAGAGCAAGAGGCCCACGGGTTTGACCCTGAGATCTCCGCTCCCTAACCTCAACGTGTTACCACTATCCCATGGCTAGTCCCTTGAATGGGGAATGGGATAATAAATTTAAAAGTTAGTTTTGATTTGGTATCCCAAAAATGGGCATGTGTGGTGCAAGTCGAATCAACCACAGCCAACCCAACCAGCACTTCCAGGATCTAGTGGCTCCTACACTTAGCAGGATGACCAAATTTATCCCTCGGCCAAATTCTGCACTAAAATCACCTCCCCGCAATTATGCTTTTTCAACTTCCTTTCTGCAACTTTATTTCCGCAGCAGAGTTTTCGCAACAGACCTTCCGTGATAGGATGTAGGATGTGGGACACCAACTTTCCAAAGTTGCTTCCCTGCAACTCTCTTTCCATAACATCTTTTCCACAAGTGGGTTGTGGGATGTAGGATGCGGGTTGCCGACCAACTTTCCAAAGTTGTTCCCCGAAACTTTCCCTCTGCAATTATTTCTCTACAATTTTTTCATCTACCAGATCTTTGCGGCCTTCTCCATGACCACCGATCTGCTTTTGATGCGGATGCCACAGATCTTTGTAGATCTGTTATTGGCTTCGCAACTTCCATTGCGGATCTCTCCTGGACCGTCATATCTTCATCTGCAGACTCAATCTTCGTCATTCATTCTCTGCAATAAACTGGTTAAGGCAGAAAACTTGTGAGTCGCGTCGATTGATCAAAGAATCGATCAATCCAACCTACAATATCTAAGATTCATTAGCCTACTTATTTTATGCATGCATTTATGAACTATTCCAACTATTCAAGCAACAATCTAACACTTGAATCAATAATTTTACATAAATACATAGATGTAAATGCTTTCACTTTCCTGGCCTTGTAACTTGCATTACTCTGATGTAACCTTGCTTTCACTTGCTCCTATAGTTCACTGATCCTCATTGCAAACTCTTATCCATCGGCACTTCTTTTCTCCAATTGACCTAAGTCACGAATTTCACACACTCCTCTTGGATGCATTCTATACATAGTTTGAAATGGACTCATCCCTATACTCCTTTTTGGTGAATCATGGTAGGAAAACTCAGCTTGAGCTAACACTATGTCCCATTGCTTAGGACTCTCTCCAATTAGACTTATCAACATGTTTATGAGACTCCTATTAAATACCTATGTCTGTCCATTAGACTGTGGGTGATATGTTGAACTATAGTTCAGTCTGGTACCCAAGTTCTTCCACAAGGTCCTCCAGAAATGACCTGTGAAATTCACATCTCTATCTGATACAATGCTTCTAGGTAAACCACGTAGTTTCACAACTTCATTGAAAAACAAGTTAGCAATGTGTGTAGCATCACTAGTCTTGTAGTATGGAATTAAATGTGCCATCTTAGTGAATCTATCAACAACTAAAAAGATAGAATCATGTCCCTTCTGAGTTCTTGGCAAACCCAAAATGAAATCCATACCGACATAATCCCAAGGCCTAGTTGGAATAGGCAATGATGTATACAACCATGTGTTCTGGCTTCTTCCTTTGGCATGCTAGCATACTCTGTATCTTCTTACAAACTTCTCAACTTTGGACCTCATCCTTGGCCAAAAATAAAAATGACCTAAGTGTCCAAAGGTTTTATCACTTCCAAAGTGACCTCCCATACCTCCATTATGTTTTTTCGGTATCAAGTTCTCTCTCATGGAGCACTTTGGTATACACAGTCTACTGTTTCTAAAGAGTAAACCATCTTGTACCGTATACTCCATCCATGGCTATCTATCCACCTCCACTAGATACTTACAAGCCCTGTAAGCTTCCTGGAAATCAATGTCAGTTTCATACAAATATCTTAAATTCTCAAATCCCAAGAATTGGATTTGATTCTCTTGCACAATCAGTAGTCTCGTACTTAAGGCATCAACTACTTTTTTTGACTATCCACTTATGTGTTTCAACACAAAGGTGAAGCTTTGTAAGAACTCATCCCACTTGACATGTTTCAGGTTCAAGTTAGGTTGCTGCATAATGTACTGCAATACATGGTTATCAGAATATAACACAAATTCTCTAGGCATCAAATAATGTCTCCAATGCTTCATTGCTTGAACAATAGCATAAAACTCCCTGTCATAAGATGAATACTTCTACTTTGCATGATTTAGATTCTCACTGAAATACACTATAGGAATGTCCTCCTGATTAAGTACAGCTCCGATTGATACTCCATTGGCGTCACAATTTACTTGGAAAGGGTGTTTGAAGTCTGGTAACTTCAATACTGGTTGCTTAGTGATCTTCTTCTTCAAGAAATTAAAACTCCTTTCAGCCTCTGTCATCCATTGAAATGGATTTCTATCCTTCTTAATTGTCTTGACAATAGATGCAAAAATACCACTCAAATTATTTATGAATTTCCTATAAAAACTTGCCAATCCATGGAAACTTCTTACCTCAAATATGTTCCTAGGTGAAGGCCAATCAATGATTGCTTGCACCTTTTTTGGATTTATCTTCAACCCATCTCTTGAGATAACAAAACCTAAGTATACTAGCTCTGGTTTCATAAATGTACACTTCTTCACATTTATCAGCAACTTTTCATGTTGCACCCTCTCTAAAACATATCTCAGATGCTCTTATTCTGTTTGGATGAAAACCAAAATTTCATCAAGATAAATTATCACAAACTTACCTATAAAATTTCTCAAGACTTCATTCATCAATCTCATAAAAGTACATGGTGCATTGGACAATCCAAATGGCATGACCAACCACTCATACAACCCATCATTTGTCTTAAAGGCTGACTTCCACTCATCTCCTTCTCTAATTCTGATCTGATGATATGCACTCTTCAAATCTAGTTTTGAAAAGCATGTTGCCCCACTTAGGAAATCCATCATGTCATCCATCCTTGGTAATGGAAACTTATATCTGATAGTAATCTTTTTAATTGCTCTGGAGTCAGTACACATCCTACACTCACCATCCTTCTTTGGTGTCAATACTGTTGGTACTGCACGTGGAATTAGAATCTTTTCAGACCAATCCTTTGTCCAACAATCCTTGGACATGTTTCCTCACTTCTTCATTCTCTTTAGGTGTCAACCTATACGCTTCCTTGTGTGGTAAAATGGCTCCTGGAATAAAATCAATTTGATGGATTATATCCCTCCTTGGTGGTAACTCATTGGGTAAATCATCCACCACGATGTCACTAAACTCACTCGACATCTCTTGAATCTCCTTGGGTAGATTTATCACATTATTCTTCATTGTCACCACTCTCGGTTTTCATACCACAACATAGTTCAACTCTTCCTCCTCAATCTGTTGCAAATATTCTTTTCCTAACAACATCAGGACTTTGGGTGCTGACTGGCCTGTTGTACTACCTTCTTGTAAAGGGTGAAGTACATATTTTATCCCATTCTTCTCAAAACTATGACAGTTACTCCTACCATCATGAATCACTTTCTCATCAAATTTCCAAGGTCTTCCTAATAGTATATGACAAACATCCATGGACATAACATCACACAGAATCTTGTCCTTATATGGACCTATTTGGAAATCAACTTCACACTGCTCACTTACCAGGATTTGATGTCCTTTATGTAACCAAGATACTTTGTATGGTACAGGATGCTTGGTCCTCCTTAAACTCATCTTCTCCACCATCTCTATGGAAACAATATTTTTAGTGCTCCCACTGTCAATCACCATCTTACAACACTTCCCTTGGACTTTACACGTGGTCTGGAATAAATATTTTCTTTGAGTAGGCTCTGCTTGATCCTTCTCATGTTTCAACAAGACCTTGTTCATCATCAAATACTCTCATGTCTTTGGAAAAAATTCTGCCACTATCAACTCTTCTTGCTGCTGCTCATTCTAAGCTACATATGCTCCTCTCTGCCCTACGTCTTCCTTCCCTAGACATTCAAATGATTTATGCCCCCAACCAGCAGGTTTCACTTGTAGCACCTAATGACAGTTTCTATGCCTCTTTCTCTACCTCTACCTCCTTGGTAAGTTCCTCTTCTTCTAGAGTTTCCTCCTCTACCATGCTACTCTTGTTGGTTATATTTACTGGACTCTCCTCTCTGTGCTCCAAATCTTCCTCTTCCAGTTGCCTGTCCTCTTTCTCTGGTTGAACCTCGACCTCTGTTGAAGCTCTATTTCCTCGCTATTTTTTTCTTCTTCCCTCAAGGCACATTAATACGCCTCCTCCATTGTTCTAGGTGATATCATATTGATCTCTTCTTGGATATCCATCCTTAGACCATTGACATATCTAGCATCCTTTTCTGCTGACTCTTCCACATATCCTGCCCTTAGGTTTACTTTGTAAAACTATTCAGTGTACTCTCTCAATGTTAACAATATTTTCTAAGGTTCTGCACCTATCTATACATAATTAACTGGTAATATTTGGGCAAGAACTTATCCCTCATCTTCGCTACCACCCTATCCCAGCTCTTTATCAATGACTTATTATTCCTCCTTCTTTCTTCTTACACACTATCCCACCACAAGGATGCATGCCCTTTCAACCTTGTCGCCACCAATTTGACTCTCTTCTCTTCTTCAATCTCATCGTACTCAAAGTACTTATCCAGCTCACTAATCCAGTTAATTAGATTCTCAGCAATGAGACATCCATCATAGGCAGGAAACTCAGGTTTTGGCCTTGAATTTGCTCCTAGAATCTATCTGAAATGCCTTAGCTCAGGTGTCTCCTACATAGGTACATCTTCTTCTCTTTTCTCTTCATCCTCAGGTTCACTTACATTCCCTGCCTCTGGGTCTCTTCGTCTGTCTATCTCCATGGCTTCCATACTTGCTCATATCTCCCTCATTTCCTCCATAACTTGTGCATTCCTTGTTGGTCGACCTCTGTCACGACCTCTTGCTCTGCCTATGTGTGCAATCATCCTCTTGTACTAAGCCTCTGCAATAACAGTTCTCTTTCACACTCCTACAACTTACCTCACCAAGCCCCTTCTATGTACTTGGTCTTTTGGTAATGCAGGTTCTCTATCTAGAACCTCTTGGGCACTCTTCTCTGCTCTTTCAGGCTTCTACTACTATGCTTCTCTCTCACACGAGCTTCTCCTTGCTCTGATACCGAAATTGGTGTAGGCCGTATCAACCATAGCCAACCCAACCAACATTTCCAGGATCCAGTGGCTCCTACACTTAGCAGGATGACCAAATTTAGCCCTGAGCCAAATTCTGCACTAAAATTGCCTCCCTGCAATTCTGCTTCCACAACCACCTTCCGCAACTCTGTTTCTGCAACATATTTTTTGCAATGGGTTGCGGGATACGGGATGCCAACTTTCCAAAGTTGCTTCCCTGCAACTCTATTTCTGCAAGATCTTTTCCTCAAGCGGGTTAAGGGATGCAGGATGCAGGTTGCCGACCAACTTTCCAAATTTTCTCCCTGCAACTTTCCCTCCGCAATTTTTTTAGCCGTTAGATCTTTGCGGCCTTCTCCACGATTGTCTATCTACTTTTGATGTAGATCCCACAGATCTTTGTAGATCCGTTATCACCTTCACACCTTTCGTTGCGGATCTCTCCTGGGTCGTTAGATGTTCATCTATAGACTCAATCTTCATCGTTCATTCTTTTGCAATAAACTGGTTAAAGCAGAAAACTTGTGGGTTGCATCGATTGATCAGAGAATCGATTAATCCATCTTGCAATATCTAATATTCATTAGCCTACTTCTTCTATGCATTAATTTACAAACTATTCCAACTATTCAAGCAACAATCTAACACTTGAATCAATAATTTTACATAAATACATAGATGTTTAGGAAACCTCTAAAGTCAACTCTTCACTGATTCACAATTCAAAACAGTAAATGCATAGAGGCTAATAATACTGCAAACACATAGCTACTCTTACTATTAATCAACCACACAAACACAGAGCTCGAATCTCTTCTTCAGTCTATTCAAAATATTTACAAGCGGAACCAGATGTAGTTCTATCCGTCTCTCTGTAAACTCGAAATTCTAAGGCTAAAGAGCATAACCCCCTCTACCTCTCTAATCCACCTATTTAATATAAACAGTTACCTCCTACACTAAGTGGTCCTCTAACTGAAAACAAAAAACTACCAGCATAGATCCAAATCCTAGGCTCTATCAAGCACCGAGATGGATCAAATCTCTCGAGGTGTAAACCTCTTCTTAGGTATCCATTGATTGATTCAAACCAAAAGACACATCTTTTTATTTAAGGTCCACATAATTTTATTATTATTAATATTTAATATTATTTATGGCTTACATATAATATTTTTTATTATTTTTTATTTTGTTAGGAACGAACATTGTATCATTTCCCCACACATGGTTTTAAAACCATATGCAAGGCCCTCCTACAATGATGGGTTGTTTAGGAGGCCTTGCACATGGTCTTAAAACCATTTGCAAGGCCCTCCTAAACCATGTACAATAAAACCATGGGTTGTTTAGGAGGCCTTGCACATGGTTTAAAAACCATGTGCAAAGCCTCCTAAACCATGTACAATAAAACTATGGTTTGTTTAGAATGCCTTGCACATGGTTTTAAAACCATGTGCAAGGCCAACATTTTTTTGCGGATAATTCAATTTTATGTTTTTTTTCTTGACCCACATATTTTTTTTACCAATAATTAAATTTTTACTTTTTTGCCGACATGTTAGAAACGTTACATCACATTACAAGATCTCTCCCATAATATTCACTATCACTATTATTTTTTGCTAACATGTTAGTAACATTACATCACGTTACAAGATCTCCCCCATACTGGGCTGTAGAGTGCCTCTTGGTGCAACAAAGCATGATGAAAATGTCCTTGTCACAAAAAAACAAACTGCGGTTTGATCTCCACGCATGGAGTCATGATATGCAATCACTGCTACCGGTACTAACAAACTATGACTCATCAAAAAAAAAATGCCATAGCATGTGACCAGCTCATCACATTGTTGGGATGCCACGATGCTCCTACATCAACGTGGCCAACATTTTGGGGTCACAAACCACTATTTAAAACCACAAAATTTTAATCTCGAGACACAGTTTTTCTACACATTTTCCAAGAAAGAGTATCGACATAAATACCGAGACAGGTACAGGAAATTAATGGGCACAGATCCTCAGGTGGGAAATATGTATAGTCCATACATTTGTAGGTAGGGTGTTTCTCGATCTTTGTGCTAGAGGAGGCCTCAAGCAAACTTGGTCGAGTTTATACTCATTTTTCTCAGAATTTTGAGACAGACATAGTGGTGTAGTCTGTTTTTGAGTTTGACTGACATAAAATAGAGGTGTTTCCAGAACTCGTGTATGTAAGCTTTTGAAGACTTAATAAGATTGACCTTCCCCATGGAGGTGTCCTGGAGATGTAGCCTACGAGGGGTGAACTTTGTTATCAGTTCTTATCTATCAATTTCATGGTTTGCATATTGTTTATTTGATTATGTGTGTGTTTAAGCATTTAAAATTTCATTTTTTAACCCTGTTTATGAGTTTTTAACATAAAAATTTCACATGCAAATTTTTTTGGTTAAAAATATCCTAAAATTTCATATCAAAATATCTTATGGAGAATAAGGCTTGTAAAAAGATAATGGATTTAAGAACTGATAATAGAGGAGAATTCTATAAAAAAGTGTCTGATTAATTCTATAGAAAGCATAGTATATCTCAACAAAACGCAACTGCATACATGCCTCAACAAAATGGAGTTGTTGAAAGAATGAATAGAAATATGATGGAGAAAGTGAGAATCATTCTTAGTGGTGTAGGAGTCACACAAGAATTATGGGTTGAGGCAGTCGACATGGCATGTTACCTTGTGGATAGGTCTAAGTCGATATATTTGTTCAACAAGACTCCATATGAGGCATGGGATAGTAAGAATCATATATTACACATCTCATATTATTTGGGAGTGATTCCTTTGTGCATATCCCAAAGGAGAAAAGAACTAAACTTGAAAGCAAGTCAAAGAAGTGCATCTTCATTGGGTACAAGGATGGAGTGAAAGGATATAAGTTGTGGGACCCAGTGAAAAAGAAGGTATTATATAGTCAATATGTGATCTGCATAGAAGTCAAAGAAGCTTCCAAGGATGAAGAAGTTAAAAGAGAAAAACTAGAAAGCAAGAGTTTGAAATGAAAAATGAAAGTTTGGATTTAGGAGAGTCAACCGAATATGATAAAGAGATGAAACAATAGAATCTAGATGTTAGGATGTCTAGTCAAGCAAGGAAACAACCTTAAAGGTTTCTCTTTACTTTTTTGTTGTCTAACATAGATTAAAATCCCATGTTGGTAAAGGAAGCAATCGACTCGACAGACAGACAACTCTCAAAAAGGGACATGGAAGTAGAAATGGAATCCTTGAAGAAGAATCAAACATGGGATCTAGTTGCTTTACCAAATGGAGATAAACTTGTTGGTAGTAAGTTGGTGTTCAAGAAAATTTTGAATGTAGCAAGTCAAGTTGAGAAGTACAATGCTTGACTGGTAACGAAAGGGTATTCTCAAGTTGAGGGGATCAAATTTAGTGAAATTTTCTCACCTATTTATAAGCTAGATTCCATAAGGGTATTAATGTATTAAGTTGCAACATTTGATCTTGAGATAAAACATATGGATGTAAAGATAGAATTTCTTCATGGTGATCTTGAAGAAGTGTAATACCCCTAGTGGGTTAAACCTCAAACATAAGTTGTGACTATTACTGGTGTTGCATGTGGCACTGGGTGCTTGGAGTATGGATTAAAGACATTATTACTATTATTAATATTAATATTATGTTATTGTAATAATATTTATGCTCAACTAGACAATTAAATGTGGTTGGGGGGCCACGAATTCCACATGCGAGGAGGGGGGTTGGAACCAAAAATTGTTACTCTTCCTAGCAAAGATCCTTGCTGTCTAATTGTAATTATTTTATCCTATATAGATATCATCAAACCCTGATTGACGATTTTGTGGACCTATTTTTATGCTTGGTTTCCCTCATGCACTTCTGGTGGCTATTTTTAGAAAGTACCTTTTGGGAAAGCGTAACCCTCACCCTCTGACCTAATTTTACTATTCCATGAAGAATATTTTGGTTGAGAAACTTCCTCCCTGCACCTATTTGAATTCACCTTCATGATTGAATGGAACTTCTTGGATTGGGATTTAGGGAATCTAAACGGTCACCCTCATGTAATTCGAGTTGGATTAGTAAATATGAGTTAGTTTTACATAGGAATAAAATGGAATGGCTATTAGAGGATTCAAGTTAGCTCCCGGAAAGATTATTTTATTTAACATTTCTCCTAGAGTGAAGGTGTTCTATGCTAGACTATTTCTTGGATAGAGACTAGAGCGTGATCTATGCTAGAGTGTTACTTGGATATATTTTAGAGATTGAAGACCATTCATGAAAGTATAAAGAATTGATCTATCACAATAAGATTTGAACCAAAAAACTGATGACATCCGACGAAAAGTACTGTTTGTTGGATTTCAATTTGAAATGTCGAATTTTGATTATTATTATTTTTAAATTATACAATATGTTGTCGAATTTTTTACGTTGATTTCTACTGTCGAATGTTTGACTAATGGTCGTCGAATATTCAACTTCAACATATGTTTGATTTTCTACTCCCATCCTATCGTCTTTTCGACTCCAATTCTGTCGGATATGTGATGAAGTGTCGTCGAATTGGCGACGCAATTTCCATTTTTGTTTGCAACGGTAACTAATCCTTTTGCAACGATAACTAGGTTATTATCATCGTGTATTCGACGATTGTTGAATTTGAAAATATATAAATTAATGAAATATTCTGAGATGTTTTCTATAGAAGCGACGGACGATTTGCGGAAATTAGTTTATACCTCGATAGACAGTTTGAGGAACTTTTTTATTCTTCGACTGACGGTTTGCGAAATTGTTTTATTTATCGACAGACTGTTTACAGACATCATTTAATCAATAGACGGTTTGCGAAAATTATTTTATTCTTCAACAAACCACCATTTGCGTAAATAATGATGTGTGGACCTTGATTTTTTAAGGTTGTCGATAGTCTTCATTCAATCTTTTTATGACAAAACGTCAAATATCAATATTCCTTATCCAAACAAACAAAATCAACAATTGCTTGCTAGACTGTGGGATGCAACGAAAAGAAGGGGTGATGGGAAATGTTATTGTCTGTGTAGTCAATGCGGGCTTTAAGAGGAGAAGAATACTTATCACAATAGCCACCAAACATTGTAGAACATGGACACGCTGAGGAGGGGAATGAATATCGTTCATTTGTAAGTTTAGCATTATAAAGTTTTTTATATTTTTTGCTTTGTTAAATGTATGTTATTTTAATATTTCCTATATTAAATTATATCTATTGATGTCTTCATGTAATTATAAAGCAAATACATCCTACAGCATATCGTCCAGAGGAAATTCTTTTAGAACAAGTACCTGAGGAACATGGACCTATGCTTAATGGAGAACAAGTTAATAATCATATTGAAGAAGATGATCATACTGATAACATAGTTGAAGATGATGGTACAAATACATTGATCCATGATTCATTTAATGTTAGAATGGATGATGATGATGACGATGATCATGAGAATATTGATGACTTTGATGATGTTCACGATATACCACTTCTTGAGAAGGCATACAAACCCATTTTTGAAGGCTCCAAAACAAATCTTCTCTCTGCTATAATGTTGATAATGAACTTGAAGGTTATGAATGGTCTTTCAAACATACCAATCACATAGATGTTAAGGTATGTAAAATAATCCATCACATATATATGAGCATGATAAAGGTTATATTTTTTTCTCTAATACTTGTATTTATAATTAATAATTCAAATTAATATGGATGAAATGCGTTTCGTTACAATTCTTTATATATTATATTAACTCTATTTTTATTTTTATTTGATCTAGCTTGATAGCTGAATTTTTGTTACCACCATCAAAAATTTTACCTCGCACATATCGAGATTTATCTTCCATCATGAAAGAGATTGGAATGCATTATGAAGAAATTCATGCATGCATCGATGACCATGTTATATATTATAATCAGCATGAATTTCAACAGAATGTCTGGAATGTCATATAAGTAGATACATAACAGATCAAGTAACAAAAAAGGTGCCTCACAAGGTTCTTTGTTATATTCCCATCATTCCATGTATGCGACAACTATTCAGGTGCAATAACAGAACGCAATTTATGGATTACCATGCAAGGAACATAAGTCAAGATGATGTTAATCGAATGCCTACATATGGTTTTGCATTTAGAGATATAGAGGAAAAGTGGCCTCACTTTAAAGAATAACCCCGTAATCTTAGGATTTATTTGGAAGCATATGGTGTTAATCCATTTTCACAGATGAGATCCATTTACATGGTGTGGCCTATTTTCGTTATCAACAATAACATTCCTCCATGTTTGTCAATAAAGAGGGAGCGCATAGTGTTGTCAATGATTATTCCAGGTATATTGTGTCTACGAATTTTTTATTTTTATTGTAGTTGTGGCATATCATTTGTCGTATTTTGTTTCCTAATGTCATATATATATATATATATATATATATATATATATATATTATTTGAATCTTGTGCATGGTTTATATATCTTAATGGTTCTCATAATTATATATTTTATATGTACTTCAAATCAATCAGGTAAGTTCCAAGCCAAAGATATGAATGTATATATCAAACCTCTTATAGACGAGCTACTGAAGTTATGGAATGGCATCGGTATGTATGATGTATCTAGACCAATACGACAAAGAAAATTTCAATTCCATTCATTTAGTGTATGGACAATACATGATGCCCCAGTGTTAACCCATTTTTGTGGTTTGTACTTTTAAGTTCCACTTTAATTGCATTTAATTTTATGAAGAATTAAATATAGTTTATATATAATTATAATTGATGGAATATATATATATATATATTGTAGGTCTTCAGACAAAGGGAAAATTTTCATGTCCAGTTTGTAGTCCTAAGATCAAATCTCGTCGCTCAAAAATCTTAGAATAGGAGGTATTTGATGAGTATAGGCACTTCCTCTCTAAGAATCGCAAGTATAGAACAACTGGAAAAAAAAACTTTTCAATAGGAAGCAAGAGACTACATTAAAACCACAGAGAATGACACCTAACCTTTGGAATTTGCAATATAATAGAAATATTCACGCTGGTACGTATGGATCATTGTATATGAATTGCTATTTTTTTAATTGTGTGTTGTTTACTGTAGTGGCCATAATTGATTTCTGTAATTTGTTTATAAACTAATATTCATGATGTCCATCATGATCATGAAGGCATTAATGGGCTTCCACGAGGAATGAAAAGTTATCCTAAACAATTCAGCAGGTTTCCCTACTATGAGCACCTGCAAATTGCACATCTGTTTGATACAATGCATATCGAAAAGAATGTGACTGAAACATTACGGTGACTATTGGAGCTAAGGAGCGACAAAGAAAAAATTATGAAATTTTGCAAAGACATTCACGAAGGAAACCATGCAATGAAAGACATCATTCAACTTCATAGCAACAGAGACCAAATTAATATAAACTCAATTCCATGGATGCTTAGGGAGCAACAAAGTAATGGTGTAAAATAATTCATGGAGAAAATCAAATTCCCCATTGGATTTTGTGCGAACATGAAGAATATCATAACAAAGAAAGGTGGTTTTGCGAGGCTGAAAACGCATGATTGACACATCTTCATGAAGGTAATTATTATTGTTATATCCATATAATTATTTTTTTTTAATTCCAATGCATATTTTCGTTATTTTTTTCGTCTACTCTTTGTTTAAAAAATGATGTGATTTGTATATTGTTGCAGTATGTTCTGCCTCTCTCTCTCTCCCAGGAAACTTCGACAACAATATCAAACAAGTTAAATATAATCTTGGGAAATACATGAGGTAACTAGCGATTATTTTCATGTGCTTAGTGTTTCTTTAATTCATTGTATAATTTATTTATTTTTTGTGCACTATATCATGTTATGTAAATTAATGTTTTTTTTGTTAAATATCTTATTGGTTTGCGTCACTTGTAGATGGTTGTCATCTAAAGAAATCCATAAAGAAGATATAAAGTATTGGAGAAGATAACTTCCTCGTTTCATGTGTGAAATGAAGAATCATTTACCTTCGACATTTTTCAATGCACAGGAACACTACCTCATACACCAAGTTGAGGAGATTGAATTTTGTGGACCCATGCACTCAAGGTCCATGTGGATGGTTGAGAGGAACTTGAAATTTATGAAGGGTTTGGTTATACAACGAGCGCGTGCTGAGGGTTCTATGATGGAAGGATATGTGGTATACCAAAACATGTTGTATGCTAGTGACTGTCTTGCTAATTTAGTGTCAAATCTCAATTTACGTTGCATTTTTGTTCCAGACACCAATAACTATTGTGAAGGGGAGAACCTGAAGGAGAAAGGTATATCGAGGAAGGTGAAAGGTAATTATTAACTAGTGGGTGTTAATTAATATAATGCATTTGAATGTTGACTTTTGTGTATATATATAATACATATTCTATTTTCATATTCAATTTATTGCATCAATTAAGAGCGTATACTTTGTTAAGATAATTGACATTTGTCTTGAATTTTAATTTTTATTGTCATCAAGCAGTTGGTCGAGAGTGGGATGCATTTCATTTATACATCGCAAACAATATTGATTGGTTGATGGTATGGATTGAAATATTCTAACAATCGAGTCATGGGATATCATGGGAAGGTGTGGCTTCATTGATGAAAGCAGCACATCGCAATGGAGATACCAATCTTATACAAAGGGAAATCAATTTACCATATAATTTAGAAGATAAGCAGGCAAGAATATTAATCAACCACTCTAATTCATTTTTTTTGCAAATTAAATATTGATGTACACATTTTTTTTCCCTGTATGGCTACATAAACATGATGAACTTAATCATAAATATTGAATCATTATGTAATATTTTTTGTGTATGGCTTGTTATAGGTAAAAAACCATAAGGATATGGTGTGTAATGGTTGTAGATATCACATCAAAAAGTTGGATGAAACAAAGAAAACATCATATTGTGGGATATTTGCAATCTTTGAGGTGACCAATGTTTCATCTAGAAGTGATAGGCATCCAGAACTCTTAGAAAATCGATACTATGAGTATCTGGAAGATATTCTTCAGTGTGAATTTAAATACTTCAAGGTAGTTCTGTTCGTTGTCAAATGGTATAGGTTACGATTGAATCAACGTGATCCTGATAGAACTATTATTGAACATGATAATGGATTTACCATGGTAAATACAAGGTTGTTTGAGCTAGGAATGGAGCCCTATGTTTTTCCAATCCAATCTAAACAGGTATTTTACTCTAAGCTTCCAGGTAAAGCAGGTTGGCCATTTGTTGTGAGACATGATCAAAGGTGAAGGTCGGTAAAGTATAGCCTAGAGGAAGGTAATGAAGAGGGTCTGGAAGAAGAAGACGATAATGAAGATCATGATTAACACGAGTTATATGATCATGATGATCCTGAAGAAGATGTCCAAGAATTAGTTGAATTAGATGGTGTAGCAGACTATTCCCATGAATATGATATCGACGATGACATGATGATCGTAACTGACTTAGATGACGATGATGACATGGCCAATCCTTACAATGTTGACTCTGTAGGGGATGATACAGATTATGACTTGGATGAAGAAGATGATGAAGTCTATTGAATTGTACGAGGTATGCAATAATTTCTCTACTCTATATATTTTGATTGAATATTCCAATTTAAATATTGAATTTTATTCGTATTGAAAATTCAATAATTTATTTAGAAAGATTATTTTATCTTATTTGTTTTAAAAAGATCACTAATTAACATTAATGTGCTTCCACATTGTTCTTTCATCATCATCATAATCATCATAATAATCGTGAACTTCATCATCATATTCATCGTCAAACATGACTGTCACTAACAATTCAAGCAACAAAAACCATACCTATAGATTAATTAATTTGCTTCGTGGGGCTAATGATGAAATTTGGCATGATTAGACTAAACACATCCGTTGACGGTGTGGGATGGATTCCAAACTCAAACATCATCATTAGACAGTACGACAGGACAGTCAGCATCCAAAGTTTTGATGTTGTCAGGAAAAGAGTATTTAAAGCAGGTTGAGAAAGCAGAGTTGAACTATGTTGTTGTGTTCAAACCAAGAGTAGTGACAGTGAAAACTAATGTGACATATCTAACTGAGGAGATTCAGGAGATGTTGAGCCAGTATAGTGACATTGTGGTGGATGATTTACCCAATGAACTACCACCAAGGAGGAATATAAGTCATCAGATTGATTTTATTCCAAGAGCCAGTTTACCAAACAAGGCATCATACAGGTTGACACCTCAAGAGAATGAAGAATTGAGAAAGCAGGTCCAAGGATTATTGGACAAGGGATTGGTTCAGAAGAGTTTGAGTCCATGTGCGGTACCAGTAGTACTGACACCAAATAAGGATGGTGAGTGGAGGATGTGTACTAACTCCAGAGTGATTAACAAGATCACCATTAGATATAGGTTTCCATTACCAAGAATGGATGACATTATGGATTGCCTAAGTGGGGAAAAATGCTTTTCAAAAATGGATTTGAAGAGTGTGTTGATGTATTTGTACCTTCGGAATGTATTCAACTATATATCTTATGTATTGTACCCCGATGTTTCTATCGGGAAGTATCTGTAATGTAATTGAGTCATGTCATACCCCGATGTTCCTATCGGGAGATTCAATAATGTAAACAAGTCATGTAAAGTCATTGAGGTTAACCCTTTGTTGTATGTTAGGGAAATAGTTCCCGCAATTGAGTTAAGGTTAACCCTCCTTTTTGATTAGAAGGTAAAGTCCCCACAATTGTGGGGCACTAGCGTTATTAGACTCTCCTAGAGAAGTCAACCCTAGTAAGTAATTGTTAAGTGAGGCCTACATGTTGGATTGGAAATAAAGTGAATGAAATAATATAAATAGAAGTGAGGATCTCCTCATTTCTACATAACACACACTCACTCAACTAGGGCGCATGAGTGAGAGAGGAGAATCTCTCTCAAGTGTGAGAGAGAGAATAGCTATTGGAGATCATATTTTCTGTCTTTAGGTTTTACTGCTGCTATTGGTGCTCATTCTATCTCTGAGGAAGTTGCAGGGTTTTCTCCTTTATGGTTTCCCTGAGGAAAATTCTTTATGTCTCTTGTCTCTTGTGATTATTGTTGTGCATATTATTCTCTCAAATAAGATCCTAAGATCATATAGCTTAAATGATAAAAATATAACATGGTATCAAAGCTAACCTGAGAAGAAGACACTATGCAGCTGTAGAAGCAAGGGATTCTTATTTTTTGGATCTCTCTCCACAATCCATCAGCAAAATAAGGCTAGGCTAACTCTCCATTGAAGGGCGTATCTTTCTATTGAAGCAGAATTTGATTCCAAGCATTTTCAGTTTTTTGCTGCGGGAAATTAGGGCTTTTTACAGTAGACAAATTTTTGAGTGAGCCCGGCATAGGATTTCTATCCTCCTCAAAATAAAACTTTAGAGACCAAGGTCGAGATTTTTGGTTGGGTAAAACTCCGAGAAAGTCAAACCATAGTTTGACCCCGAGCCTGAAAAACCCTAAAATACTAAAACTGGTAGTTTTGGTACATTCGCTATAGCACGAGATTGAAGAAGTCTCAGGGGCCAAATTTTTCATAGACTGAAGATCAAATCCTGATGTACCTATGTAAAAATTTCAGCCTCAGATTCTATATATTCTGGGAGATATGTTTCCTCCAAATCAGGGTTCCATCCTCTTCTAGGATTCATCCCTAAACATGACACCTAGGGATAATTTCTATATCTCGGGGTACAAAGGTCCAAATAAAATTTATCAAGAAGTTCCAGATAGGGAACAGACTGTAATTTTTGTGGTAAAAGTTTCCAACCCTGATAATTAAACAGTGACATGTGATAGTGGATACAAATTCGATATTCTCAACAGTCCTGAAATAAGTCACCTTGGGAAAACTCTCATAAGTCCCAATTGGTGAAACCAATTCTGGTAAAACTGATGGTGTTGGAAATAGGACAGATGACTTTACCCCACTATGAAATTTCAGACATAGTGGAGCATTAATTTCAGAGGTACCATAGAAACAGTATCCAGTGTTTCTGCAGAAGAAATCGGTAAACTAGGGATTCCTCTTCTAGGAGCTTCCCTCCATTGTTTTCAGAAAAGGAGTAAATTGGATAGATATCCTTGAAAATTCCTATATTTCTATCCAAAAAAAAGTTTGAAATTCCAATTTTTGAAAATTAGGGTTTCTCTAACAAACCCTAGATCAGCCAGCTCCAGAACCAGGATGGACACCTCAAATCAGAAAGATTGTGTACAATCGCCTACAAGAAAAGAAGGACGAGATTTGTTCCAAAGAAAAAGTGATGATAGTTTAAGAAAGAATAGAAGATGAAGAATAATATGAAGATACTTTCAAAGAAATAAATAGGCCTCAGAGACACTCCAGTTATGTGACATTACTAAGCGACATCATTGATGCAGATCCTTCCATCTATGAAGAAGTAGCCAAGAAGAAAGGGAAGGAGAATACCACTTCAAGAAGAATGATGTTTAGGATGCAATATTGAGACCTGAAAGGAAGTCTGTAATGTCTTCCATATGGGTCAACATGATCCAGCATGCAGTAGATGGAAACATTGTGGGATACAAGGCAAGATTCGTAGCATGAGGCTTCTCACGGAAAGAAGGAATAGACTACGAAGAGACACTTGCAGCCACTGGAAGTTAAGACACATGATAGGCAGAATCATGTATGCAAATGAAAGAAGGCCTTGTACAAGCTTAGAAGACACCCATGGGATAAAACATACATTAGGAGCTTGAAGATCACCTAGAGTGATGAAGATCTTAACCTTTGCTACAAGGTTGAAGATGAAATCCTATAGAGGATGACAAGCTCACAGATGGGTCCGAGGAGAACTTTTGAAAAGGTTCAAGATAGAGGATCTTGGTATCCAGTGACTCTAGATGGATACATAAAATATTAGTAGCAGAGGAAGCTACTTGTAAATCTAGTACAGAATGTTTCAATGCATAGAGTACAGAATATAGAAGGAGTATGATGCTCCACTTCAGAGGGAGTGACTACAGAAGATCCTAAGGTTCGACATGGTACAACATGATGGACAGATTACTGATGACTCTAGGATTTACTGAGAGTAAAGAGGATTCCAACCTTTAATTCAAGGTTGAAGGTGGAAGACCAGTGATGCTCATGTTATATGTCGATGACTTGTTCCTGATAGAAAAGAGGAACTCATTAAATTTGCAAGAAGGAGACTTACTGTCGAGTTCGAGATGAAGGACTTGGATATGATGCACTAATTTATAGGCATGGAGGTGTGGCAGAATGCGAATAGAATCTCCCTAGGACAAGGGAAGTATGCAATAGAGATCCTGAAGAGGTTCAGGATGATCGACTGCAAGGCCATGACCACACCTATGGCATCGAACTGGAAGCTATTGAGTGTTGCTTCATTAGAGTCAGTTGGTGCCACGATGTATCATCAGATAACTTGTTCCTTGATGTACCTAATGAATACGAGACCAGATATTTTTTTTGTTGTGAACACATCAAGAAATGTTCACCTGATTGCTGCAAAGAATATTCTGAGGTACCTAAAGGGTACAGTTGATTATGAGCTCAAGTAAGAGGCGAATCAAAATATTATCCTGGAAGGTTATGTGGATTCAGATTGGGTAGGAAGTTCCATTGATAGGAAGACCACGTCGGGGTGCTGCTTCAATATGGGATCAGGTGTGATCTCTTGGTTTGGGGGGATGGAGTCCTGCATGGCGCTGAGTAAAGCCGAGGAAAAATATGTTGCCACTTGCCATTTGGGAGGTAGTATGTTTCTTTTGAAAACTACTATTTGGTTTGATTTATCTAACTTTCATTTTTGTATGATGCATAGAGGAGCAGTGAAGCTCCAGTTTGTGATCCAGATCGAGATCTCTCGAAAGAGGGAGTTCTAGCATATTCGGTGAGATAGGTTGTCTGAGCATAAATACTAGCAAAGCTCGTAGGTTGCTCAGACATAATCGGTCCCGTAGGTTGTCCTCAAATGTAATCGGTCTTGGAGAAGCTCATAGGTTATCCTTGGACATAATCAGCCATGATTTGATTTTATGCTAGAAATGGACAGAGTGAATTTTGAGTACTTTAGGGAGAAGCTTGGTGTTGTCCATATCGAGGTTCCCTCCAAGGGTAAGTGATGAGTCCGTGAGCCCTTCTGACATGGTGGTAGGCAAGGCCTCCCATGGTCGGATATAAGTGCTGAGCTGAGTCTAACATGGTGGCAGTATGTGTTCCTCCCATGGTCAGATATAAGCGTTGTGCCATTCTGACATGGTGGTAGGCAGGGCCTCCCATGGTCAGATATAAGTGTTAAGCCCTTATGACATGGTGGTAGGCAAGGCCTCCACATGGTCATATGTAAGTGAAAATATATTCTAATGTGATTGTGGGATGTGTTCCCACATGATCAGTGTAGAGACATTATGATGTGATTATGGGAAGTGTTCCCACATGATCAGTGTAGAGCCATTTTGATGTGATTGCGGGATGTGTTCTCACATGATTAGATATAGGTGCAGAGCCATTCTGAATTGATTGTGGGATGTGTTCCTACATGATCACATGTAATTGCAAAGCCTTTCTGACAAGAAGAGGTCATATGTAAGTGCAGAGCCTTTCTGACAAGATGAGGTCAGATGTAAGTGCAGAGCCTTTCTAACAAGATGAGGTCGGATGTAAGTGTAGAGCCTTTCTGACAAGATGAGGTAGTATGTAAGTGCAAATTCTTTATGAAAAGATAAGGTTGGATGTGATTTCTATTCCTTTCTGACATGGGTTTTGGATGTGTTCCTCCCATGGTCAGATGTGAGTGTTGGGCATGCCTTTCTAACATGGTTCTTGGATTTGTTCCTCCCATGGTCAGATTTAAGTGGTGGGCGGGCCTTTCTGACATGGTTAATTCCATAGTTAGATATAAGTGTTGAAGACAATGAAGACCTACCTGGAGGCTAGGCCTACAACCAACATGAAAAATGGTTGGCTCTATAGAACTTCCTATGACGAGAATAATTGAGAGATAGCACCATTTGTTCGAGATGACAGAAGCAGTGATGATGGTCCAAACTTGATGATCCAGTAATGATCCAGATCAAGTGATGATCCAGACTTGATGATCCAGTGATGATCTAGATCAAGTGACAATCTAGACTTGATGACACAGTGATGATCCATACTTGATGATCCAAACTTGATGATCTAGTCATGATCCAGATCCAGTGATGATCTAGACATGATGAAGATGACTTGAAGATGAATATGACTTGATGATGATACAGATGATCCATACTTGATGATGATCCAGGCATGACCTAGAGAAGAAGACCAGGGATAATTTTAGGGACGAATTTTAGCCCAGTGGGTTGTTTTTCCATGTTTTATTCCCAAAAAAGATTCGCCATTTTTCATTTTTTGAAGCCCTGTTTTGCCCAATTTTGATGGGATAAAAAAAATTCACCCCAAAAATCACCAAATTATTATATAAACAATATAAAATACTTGGAAATTAAAATATTTTTTGAAAAATATCGCCAATCATTTATAGTTGGCGTTTTAAGAATTGATAATATTCGCGAACATTTATACACTTTTAAATAAGTATGGTTCCTTAAAATCATCCCTGAAGAAGACTTGTGCTGATAAATTGTGTCGAGAGAATAGCTTCCTAGTTAAGAGGGAGTGTTGATGTATTTGTAACTTCGGAATGTATTCACTTGTATATCTTATGTATTGTAACCCCGATGTTTCTATCGGGAAGTATCTGTAATGTAATTGAGTCATGTCATACCCTGATGTTCTTATCGGGAGATTCAATAATGTAAACAAGTCATGTAAAGTCATTGAGGTTAACCCTTCATTGTATGTCAGGGAAATAGTCCCCACAATTGAGTTAAGGTTAACCCTCCTTGTTGATCAAAGGGTAAAGTCCCCACAATTGTGGGGCACTAGGGTTATTAGACTCTCCTAGAGAATTCGGCCTTGGTATGTAATTGTTAAGTGAGGCCAACATGTTGGAGTGGAAATAAAGTGAATGGAAGAATATAAATAGAAGTGAGGCTCTCCTCATTTCTACACAACACACACTCACTCAACTTGGGCGCATGAGTGAGAGAGGAGAATCTCTCTCAAGTGTGAGAGAGAGAATAGTTGTTGGAGATCATCTTTTCTGTATTTGGCTTTTACTGGTGCTATTGGTGCTCATTCTATCTCTGAGGAAGTTGTGGGGTTTTCTCCTTTATGGGTTCACCGAGGAAAATTATTTGTGTCTCCTGTCTCTTGTGATTATTGTTGTGCATGTTATTCTCTCATATAAGATCCTAAGATCAAATTGCTTAAATGATAAAAATCTAACAGAGTGGATATCATCAGATAAGGATCAGAGAAGGAGATGAGTGGAAGACAGCCTTCAAGACAAATGATGGGTTGTATGAGTGGTTGGTCATGCCATTTGGATTGTCCAATGCACCAAGTACCTTTATGAGGTTGATGAATGAAGTCTTGAGAGATNTTTTTTTTTCATCCAAATAGAAGAAGAGCATCTGAAGACTTTAAGATATGTTTTGGAGAGGCTGCAACAGCAAAAGTTGTTGATAAACATGAAGAAGTGTACCTTCATGAAGACAGAGCTGGTATATTTGGTTTTTGTTATCTCAAGAGATAGGTTGAAGATGGACCCAGAACCGGGTGCAAGCAATCCTTGATTGGCCTTCACCAAGGAACATATTTAAGGTAAGAAGCTTTCATGGATTGGAAATTTTCTATAGGAAATTTACAAAGAACTTCAATGGTATTTGTGCATCTATAATTGAGACAATTAAGAAGGATAGAAATCCATTTCAATGGAAAGTAGAGGCTGAAAGGAGTTTTCAGTTCTTGAAGAAGAAAATCACTGAACAACCAGTATTGAAGTTACCGAACTTCAACCACCCTTTCCAAGTAAAGTGTGATGCTATTGGAGTAGCAATCGGAGCTGTACTCAGTCAGGAGGACAAGCATATAGCGTATTTTAGTGAGAATTTGAATGATGCCAAGAAAAAGTACTCATCTTATGACAAGGAGTTTTATGTTATTGATCAAGCAATGAAGCATTGGAGGCACTATTTGATTCCTAGCGAATTTGTGTTTTACTCTGACAACCATGCATTGCAGTATATCATGTAGCAACCTAAGTTGAACCTGAAACATCTCAAGTGGGTTGTTTTCTTACAAGGCTTCATCTCTTTGTTGAAACACATTAGTGGACAGTCAAACAGAGTAGTTGATGCCTTGAGTAGGAGACTGTTGGTTATGCAAGAAAATCATATCCAAGTCTTGGGATTTGAGCATTTGAGAGAGTTGTATGAAGCTAACATTGATTTCTAGGAGGCTTATAGGGCTTATAAGAATCCAGTGGAGGTGGACAGAGATCCATGGATGGAGTATACCCTACAAGATGGTTTACTCTTTAAAAATAGTAAATTGTGTGTGACAAGGTGTTCTATGAGAGAGAACTTGATGCACGAGAATCACAATGGAGGCATGGAAGGTCACTTTGGAAGTGATAAAACCTCTAGATAGTTTTTCCATTTCTATTTTTGGCCAAGGATAAGATCTAAATTTGAGATGTTTGTAAGTAGATGCAGAGTATGCCAACATGCTAAGGGGAGAAGCCAAAACACAGGATTGTATACACCATTTCCTATTCCGACTAGGCCTTGGGATTCTGTAAGTATGGATTTCATTTTGGGCTTACCAAGAACTCAGAAGGGACATGATTCTATCTTTGTAGTTGTTTATAGATTCACTAAGAAGGCACATTTCATTCCATGCTACAAGACTAGTGATTCCACACACATTGCTAACTTGTTCTTTGATGAAGTTGTGAAACTCCATGGTTTATCTAGAAGCATAGTATCAGACAGAGATGTGAAGTTCACAGGGCATTTTCAAAGAACCTTGTGGAAGAAGTTAGGTACCAGACTGAATTTTAGTTCAGCATATCACCCACAGTCTGATGGACAGACTGAAGTAGTCAATAGGAGTCTAGGGAACATGTTGATAAGTTTGATTGGGGAGGGTCCTAAGCAGTGGGACAGATTATTAGCTTAAGCTGAGTTTGCATATAATGATTCACCAAACAGGAGTACATGGATGAGTCCATTTCAAATTTTGTATGGAATGCATCCAAGAGGAGTGTATGAACTTCGTGACTTAGGTCAATTGGAGAAACGAAGTGCTGATGGAGAGGAGTTTGCAACAAGAATCAGTGAGTTACAAGAGAAAGTTAAAGAAATATTGCAGCAAAGTAACACCAGTTACAAGGCCTGAGCAGATTCTGGAAGGAGGGAAAAGTACTATGAAGTAGGAGATTTGGTCCTAGCATATTTGAAGAGAGACAGATTTCCTAAAGGAGGGTATAACAAGCTGAAGATGAAGAATATTGGACCCTATAGGATACTCAGGAAGTTTTAAGTGAATTCTTATGAGTTAGATATGCCTATAGGAGTGGGTATTTCACCATTCTTAAATGTATCTGATCTATATCCTTATCTAACAGGTGACATTGGAACCTGTACATAAGGTGAAGATCCTGTTGAAGACTTGCAATGGGTCACACAGATGCTTGTGACACCACCACTAGAATTTGAGGTTGTTCTGGACACTAGGGTGTCAAAAAGTACAAGAAAGAAGGACTATCTAGAGTATTTGGTCAAGTGGAAGAAAAAACCTACAGAGGATTCTACTTGGATGAGCACTTTAGAGTTGGAAGCCAAGGATTTCACTATAGTTGATCTTATGAACACGGGTTCATAATTTTTTCTACCTTGCGAGCCTGATGCAGGAACATCATGGCATGCCAGCAATGTGATGAGTTGGTCACATGCTCTGGAATATTTTGGTTGTTTTGCTGAGTCATAGTTTGTTAGAGCCGATAGGAATGATGGTGGATCACTATTACCTACGTGGAGATAAAGCCGTAGTTTGTTTGTTTGGGAGAGGGAAATTTTCATCATTCCTTGTAGTTTGTTTGTTTTCAGTTGCAGGACCTCTTAGTGTAGGAGGTTACATTTTAGCTTAAACAGGAAAATTAGAGAAGGGAGAGGGGTTCTACTCTTCAGCAATAGAATTCCGAAATTGCAGAGAAAAGGACAAGCCTACGTCTAGTTCTGCTTGTAAATATTTTGAATAGGCTGAAGAAGAGAGTCGAGTTGTGTGGTTGTGTGTTTTCTTAATAGGAAGAGTAGTTGTGTTTGATTAGCCTATATGCATTTATTGTTTGAAGTGTGAATTCGTGAAGAGTCGACTTCGGCAGTTTCTTGAAAATCTGTGTATTTCTGTGAAGTTATTGATTCAAGTGTTAAATTGTTGCTTGAATAGATGAAATAGGTCCTAGATGCATGCATAGAAGTGTTAGGCTAATTAATCTTGAATATTGTATGCTAGATTGATCAATTCTCTGATCAATCAGTCCAGCATGCATATTTTCTTCCATTAACAAGTTTTGCAAAGAATGAACGGTGGGGATTGAGTCCGCAAACAAAGATCTAACAATACAGGAGAGATCCGCAATGGAAGTTGTGAGGATGATAAAGGATCCACAAATATATCTGGGATCTGCACCAAAGAGTAGATCGACGGTCACGGAGAAGGCTGCAAAGATCTGACGGTCATAAAAGATTGTAGCAGAAAAGTTGTGGAAGGAAAGTTGTGGGGGAGCAACTTTGGAAATTTGGCATCCCGCATCCTGCAACCCACTTGTGGAAAATCCTGTTGTGGAAACAGAGTTGCAAAAGGGGCTATTGCGGAAGTAGAATTGTGGGGAGGTAATTTTAGTGCAGAATTTGGTCGAGTAATAAATTTGGCTATCCTGCTAAGTGTAGGATCCACCAGATCCTGGAAGTACTGGTTGGGTTGGTTGTGGTTGATCCGGCCTGCACCAATTTTGGTATCAGAGCAAGGAGAAGCTCGTGTGAGAGAGAAGCGTAGCAGTAGAATCCTAGACGGAGCAAAGAAGAGTGCTCAGGAGGTTCTAAATAGAAAACCAGTGTTACCAAAATACCAAGTATAGAGAAGGGGCTTGGTGAGGTAAGTTGTAGCAATGTGAAAGAGAATTGTTATTGCAGAGGCTTAGTACAAGAGGATGGTTGCACACATAGGCAGAGAAAGAGGTCATGGCGGAGGTCAACCAGAGGTGAACGTAGAAGTTATGGAGGAAATGAGGGAGCTACGAGCATGTCTAGAAGCCATGGAGATAGACAGACGAAGAGACCCAGAAGCAGGGGATGTAAGTGAACCTGAGGATGAAGAGAAAAGGGAAGAAGTTGCACCTATGCAGGAGACACCGGAGCTAAGGTATTTTAGATCAATTCTAGGATAAACTTCAAGGCCGAAACCTGAGTTGTCTACCTATGATGTAAGTCTCATTTTTTAGCATGTCATTGACTTGATCAGTGAGTTGGATAAGTACTTTGAGTACGACAAGATTGAAGAAGATAAGAGAGTTAGAATGGTTGTGACAAGTTTGAAATGGCATGCATCCTTATGGTGGGATAGTGTACAAGCGTAAAGAAGGAGGAAGAAGGATTCATTGATAAAGAGTTGGAATAGGATGGTAGCAAATATTAGGGCTAAGTTCTTTCCCAAATATTACCAGTTAATTCTGTATAGACAGGTACAGAAACTTAGACAAATATTGTTAATAGTGAGAGAGTACACTAAAGAGTTCTACAAAGTAAACCTAAAAGAAGGATATGTGGAAGAATCTGCAGAAAAGGCTGCTAGATACATCAATGGTCTAAGGATGGATATCCAATAAGATATCAGCATGATATCATTGAGAACAATGGAGGAGGCGTATCAATGTGCCTTAAGGGCAGAAGAAAATATAGCAATGAAGCAGAGCTTCAACCAAAGGAATAGGACAAGCGTCTGGTAGAGGAATATTTGGAGGACAGAGGGAAGAGTCCATCAACTCTAACCAGCAAGAGCAGCATGGTAGAGGAGGTGAATATAACAAAAGAGGACCTTACCAAGGAGGTAAAGGTAGAGAAAGAAGCAGAGGAGTTGTCTATAGTTGCTACAAATGAAACCAATTGGGGCATAAATCATTTGAATGTACAAGGAAGGAATATGTAGGATAGAGAGGAGCCTATGTAGCTCAAAATGAGAAACTGCAAGAAGATTAGACAGTGGCAGAAGTTTTGCTAGAGACAGGAGATTCTTTGATGATGAATAAATTCTTGTTGAAACCTGAGAAGGAGCAAGCAGAGCCTGCTCAAAGAAAATCTTTATTCAGGACTACATGTAAAGTATAAGGGAAGTGTTGTAAGATGGTGATTGATAGTGGGATCACTGACAATATTGTTTCCACAGATATGGTGGAGAAGCTGAGTTTAAAGAGGACCAAGAATCATGTTCCATACAAAGTATCTTGGTTACATAAAGGACATCAAATCCTGGTATGTGAGAAGTGTGTAGTTGATTTCCAAATAGGTCCATATAAGGACAATATTATATGTGATGTTATTCCCATGGATGTTTGTCATATACTATAAGGAAGACTGTGGCAATTTGATAAGAAAGTGATTCATGATGTTAGGAGTAACTGTCATAGTTTTGAGCAAAATGGGATAATACATGTACTTTACCCTTTACAATAAGGAGTACAGTAGGACAGTCAGCACCCAAAGTCCTGATGTTGTCAGGAAAATAATATTTGCAACATATTGAGAAGGAAGAGTTGAACTATGATGTGGTATGCAAACCGAGAGTGGTGACAATGAAGATTGGCGTGACAAATCTACCTGAGTAGATTCAGGAGATGATGAGTGAGCTTAGAGATATCGTGGTGGATGATTTACCTAATGAGTTACCACCAAGGAGGGATATAAGCCATCAAATTGATTTTATTCCAGGAGCCAGTTTACCAAACAAGGAAGCGTATAGGTTGACACCTCAAGAGAATGAAGAAGTGAGGAAATGGGTCCAAGGATTGTTGTATAAAGGATTGATCCAGAAGAGTTTGAGTCCATGTGCAGTATCAGCCGTACTGACACCAAATAAGGATGGTGAGTGGAGGATGGACTCCAGAGCAATTAACAAGATTACTATCGGGTATAGGTTTCCATTACCAAAGATGGATGACATGATGGATTTCCTAAGTGGGGAACCGTGCTTTTCAAAACTAGATTTGAAGAGTGGATATCATCATATCAGAATCAGAGAAGGAGATGATTGGAAGACATCCTTTAAGACAAACGATGGGTTGTATGAGTGGTTGGTCATGCCATTTGGATTGTCCAATGCACCAAGCACTTTTATGATATTGATGAATGAAGTCTTAAGAGATTTCATAGGTAAGTTTGTGATAGTTTACCTTGATGACATTTTGGTTTTCACTCAAATAGAAGAAGAGCATCTGAGATATGTTTTAGAGAACCTGCAACAGGAAAAGTTGCGGGTAAATGTGAAGAAGTGTACATTTATGAAGCCAAAGCTAGTATATTTAGGTTTTGTTATATCAAGAGATGGGTTGAAGATGGATCCAGAAAAGGTGCAAGTAATCATTGATTGGCCTTCACCTATGAACATAATTGAGGTAATAAGTTTTCATGGAATGGCAAGTTTTTATAGGAAATTTATAAATAATTTCAGTGGTATTTGTGCATCTATTGTCGAGACAATTAAGAAGGATAGACATCCATTTCAATGGACAGCAGAGGCTAAAAGGAGTTTTCAGTTCTTGAAGAAGAAGATCATTGAGCAACCAATATTGAAGTTACCAGACTTCAAATGCCCTTTCCAAGTAAAGTGTGACGCTAGTGGAGTAGCAATCGGAGCTGTACTCAGTTAGGAGGATAGGCCTATAGAGTATTTCAGTGAGAAGTTGAATGATGCAAAGTAGAAGTATTCATGTTATGACAAGGATTTTTATGCTATTGTTCAAGCAATGAAGCATTGGAGACATTATTTGATTCCTAGAGAATTTGTGTTATATTATGATAACCATGCATTGCAGTACATCATGCAGCAACCTAAGTTGAACCTGAAACATGTCAAGTGGGTCGAGTTCTTACAAAGCTTACCTTTGTGTTGGAACACATAAGTGGGCGGTCAAACAGAGTAGTCGATGCCTTAAGTAGGAGACTGTTGATTGTGCAAGAGAATCATATACAAGTCTTGGGATTTGAGAATCTAAGGGATTTGTATGAAACTGACATTGATTTCCAGGAGGATTACAGGGCTTGTAAAAATCTAGTGGACATGGGTAGAGATCCATGGATGGAGTATATGCTACAAGATGGTTTTCTCTTTAGAAACACTATATCGTGTATACCAATTTTTTTCCATGAGAGAGAACTTGATACAGGAAAAACACAATGGAGGTATGGCAGGTCACTTTGGAAGTGATAAAACCTTTGGACAGTTAGGTCATTTCTATTTTTGGCTAAGGATGAGGTCTGGAATTGAAAAGTTTGTAAGCAGATGCAGAGTATGCCAGCATGCTAAAGGAAGAAGCCAGAACATAGGGTTGTATACACCATTTCCTATTCCAAATAGGCCTTGGGATTCTGTGAGTATGGGTTTACCAAGAACTCAGAAGGGACATGATTCTATCTTTGCATTCGTTGATAGATTCACTAAGATGGCACATTTCATTCCATGATACAAGACTAGTGTTGCTACACATATTACTAACTTGTTTTTCAATGAAGTTGTGAAGCTACATGGTTTACCTAGAATCATTATATCAGATAGATATGTGAAGTTCACAGGTCATTTCTGGAGGACCTTGTGGAATAAATTGGGTACCAGACTGAACTTCAGTTCAGCATATCACCCACAATATGATGGATAGACAGAGGTATTTAATAGGATTTTGGGGAACATGTTGAGAAGTCTGATTGGAGAGAGTCCTAAACAATGGGACAGAGTATTAGCTCAAGCTGAGTTTTCCTATAATGATTCACCAAATAGAAGTACAGGGATGAGTCCATTTCATATTCTGTATGGAATGCATCCAAGAGGAGTGTGTGAACTTTGTGACTTAGGTCAATTGGAGAAAAGGAGTGTTCATGGAGAATAGTTTGCAACGAGGATATGTGAACTACAGGAGCAAGTGAAAGCAAGGTTACAACAGAGTAACACCAGTTACAAGGCCAAAGCAGATTCCAAAAGGAGAGAGAAGAACTATGAAGTACGAGATTTGGTCTTAGCATATCTAAATAGAGACAGGATTCCAAAAGGGGAGTATAACAAGTTGAAGATGAAGAATATTGGACTCTGCAGGATACTTATAAAATTCTCAGCAAATTCTTATGATTTAGATATGCCTACTGGAGTGGGTATTTGACCAATCTTTAATGTTGCAAATCTATATCCTTATGTAGCAGGTGATGTTGGAACCTTTGCAGAAGGTGAAGATCCTACAAAAGACCTACAATGGGTGAGGTAGATTCCTGTGGCACAGCCATTGGAATTTAAGGCCATTCTGGACACTAAAGTGGTAAAGAGTACAAGGAAGAAGGACTATCTAGATTATTTGGTCAAATGGAAGAAGCGACCAAAGCGAAATCTACTTGGATGAGTGTTGTAGAGTTGGAAGCCAAGGGTTTCACTGTAGCTGATCTAATGAACATATGTTCATAATTTTTCACCCTTGCAAATCTGATGCATGAGCATCGTGGCATGCCAGCAATGTGATGAGTTGGTTGCATGCTATGGTATATTTTTGTTTGTTTTGCTAAGTCATAGTTTGTTAGCATCGATAGGAATGATGGCGGATCATGACTCCCTGCATGGAGATCGAGCTGCAATTTGTTTGTTTGGGACTGGGACATTTTCATCATGCCTTGTAGTTGTTTGTTTTCAGTTGCAGGACCACTCAGTGTAGGATGTTACAGTTTAGCTTAAATAGGCAGATTAGAGAAGGGAGAGGGGTTCTGTTCTTCAACATTAGAATTCTAAAATTGCAGAGAAAAGGACAAACCTGTGTTTGGTTCCACTTGTAAATATTTTGAATAGATTGAAGAAGAGAGTCGAGCTGTGTGGTTATGTGTTTGCTTAATAGGAAGAGTAAATTGGTTTGCAGTGTTATTAACCTCTATGCATTTACAGTTTGAACTGTGAATTCATGAAGAGCCGACTTTGACGGTTTCCTGAACATTTGTGTATTTCTATGAAGTTATTGATTCAATTGTTAAATTGTTGCTCGAATAGATGAAATAGGTCATAGCTACATGCATAGAAGTATTAGGCTAATGAATCTTGAATATTGTGGGATGGATTGATCAATTCTCTGATCAATCAGTGCAGCACACAGATTTTTTTCCATTAACAAGTTTTGCAAAGAATGAACGGTGGGGATTGAGTCCCCAAATGAAGATCTGATAGTCCAGGAGAGATCCACAATGGAATTTGTGAGGACGATAAAGGATCCACAAAGATCTATGGGATCCGCACCAAAGAGTAGATCGACGGTCGTGGAGAAGGCCACAAAGATCTAGCGGTCGTAAAAGATTGCAAGATAAAAGTTGCGGAAGGAAAGTTGTGGGGGAGAAACTTTGGAAAGTTGACATCCCACATCCCATAACCTGCTTGCGAAAAATCCTGTTACGGAAATCCTATTGCAGAAAGCTTGTTGCAGAAACAGAGTTGTGGAAGCAGAATTGCAAGGAGGTAATTTTAGCACAGAATTTGGTCGAGGGATAAATTTGGCTATCGTGCTAAGTCTAGGAGCCACTAGATCCTAGAAGTGTTGGTTGGGTTGGTTGTGGTTGATCCAGCCTGCACCACTAGACTAGTTAGCCAACTAATTAGAGATTAGGTTCACCATCATAGGTCGAGTCGGTTTACTGAATCGACAAGTAGTTATTTGTAACTGTTTTGTAATCATATGTATAGGTTGTTGAGCTAGATACGAACTTGGTTCGGTTTGATGTTTTGTATGAACCCACATGTGTTACTATGTAATATAAAGTTGTTATTCAATCTACTATCCTTGTCTCTTATCCATGTTATGATTCTATGATTCTTTATGTGTATTATTGGTAACTTAGTGATCTGAGTGATTACAACAGAATGAGTCCATTTGAAATATATGTCAACAAATACAAAACTCCAATAATTTGGGAAAACTCAAAACAAGATAGTGCTTCGATAGTAAATGCTCATAGAGATAGAGCAGGAAGTTGTCAGAATCAAAGAAAATTTGAAAGTAGACTAGGACAAGAAGAAGAGCTATGCATATCTAAAGAGGGCGCATAGAGAGTTTAGGGTCGAAGACCATGTTTATCTAAAAGTGAAACCAAAAATATATCTCTAAATCTTGGGGGTTATATCAAATTGACATCAAGATATTGCATGCCTTTTGAAATACACAATAGAATAGGACATATTACATATATAGGATTATGTTGAAGAAGACCCTTGGAGCCCCTAATTATCATCATATAAATGAACTATTAGTTAGAAAATGTTACACCTCCTCCAACCATATCTGTTATGTATAAATACTTATAAATTACATGAATACAATCATATTAGACATCTTTTCCCATATTATGTGTTGATGGTTTGTGTATGTATCGTTCTTTACTTGACCGCATGTGTTCTTGGTGAACACAACATTGGCGTTGTTTCCTCTCCATCTGGCCTGGGTGACAGCAATAGTGGAAGGAGGTGGTTTGAACCATAAAAGATCATAAGGAATGCAAGAAACCTACAAGACGATGAAAATGAAATATGTGCATGACAAAGAAAATCTATACTCGTGGACACTTTAATATTCCTGCACGCAAAAAAAAACATAAGACTCTAGTTTCTTGATTTTGAGTTTTTAGTTATCTATCCCCATATCGTCGAATAAATTTGTTGCAAATTATTTTAATAACCGACCAATTGCCCATATGCTTATTGATTGATTGAATTGTTCATCTCTATGTGTTACATTGTGGATTACAAGAATAATTTCATTGTTTTGAGGATGTTGGAAATGCTATTTAAATAAATTGAAACTATGAATAAAGTTTCCTGCCACTGAGTTGGTTGTTATAAGGGAGTCGATGGGCACCGTGACCATTTTCAAAAGAATTAATCCTCAATTTTTTATGTTGAACTCTTATTTAATTCAAATTCTATTGCTTGTTTATTATACATCATCAAAAAATAAAATAAAATAAAAAATCTTCCATTCAAACAATCAAAGAGATCAAGAATGCTTGTTGACTACACAATTTGTTCATACATATATAATTTATTGAAGGCATTTGGAGATCACAATAGAATATGCAGGTCAACCTGCAACATTTGAATGACCAAAAGATAGTTGATGAGATGTAGATCCCAACATTCATATCGACTACAGCTCATCTACCAGTCAACTATTCAAATCGACCAATGTACTTGGCCTTCTATTGACCACAGTCAGTCAACTAATCAACCTAGAAGACCATTCCCCTTTCCTATTGAAGAGTCTACCCATTAGAGGAAATTTGGGGTCTAAAATGGGCCTTATAAGAAAACGTGACAAAATAAGTTTTTGTGAGTTGGAATTCAAGAACCAATAGAATTTCAATAAAATAAGTCAACCATAATGGTTGAATTGACATATTTGTCATTAAAAAAAACTACTTTTTTTGTTCGTATTTTCGACATATCTCATTGTGTTTTTACTCAAATTTCGATCGGGAGAGCTCGTTGGATGCGGAATTGGATTCCGCATCCAACAAGTACCCACACTGCATACTTTTGATGGACCCCGCTACCCCAAAAACAAGAAATACCTGAAAAAACATGATGATGACATCATCATCACATTNCTAGGAGGCCCATTTTAGACCCCAAAATTCCTCTAATGCTTACTCTCATAACGCCATTGTTTCTGTTTCATCTAGTCAATGCTTTGCATCTACCAAGAAATTTCATTATGGAGCAATGTCAAATTGGGATCAAAATAAAGAAATATTTTTATTTGTTACTACGAAGAACTCATGTTCATTTATTTTTCTGGGGCAGTTCAATACATTAAGTTGACATTTTTATTTGATATTTGGGGTGGACTAGGGCTTATTATTTTTCATCTATAGACGAGGATGATACAAGTATACTGTCTAGATTGATTCTATGACAGTCGTTCAAAATTCCAAATAGACAATGATATCCTTCCTTGATTGCAAAAAGGGAAGGGGTGCAACCCCTATGATCCCATGCTTTTGGAACTATGTTGTACTCTGGTATAATTATATTTTTGTTGTAGAATCAAGAGAGGGATAAGCCAATAAGGATGATTCCCAGGGGAACACATCCCATGGCTCATGATTTGTTTTGTTATTTTGCTTTGTATTAACAGTAGTAGTCATGATGTTATGAAGGTGAAACCCTCTTTTGTTGTAAGTGAATTACTTTTTTTCTTATGCTTCTAGTGGGAAGTAGTTGTCTCCTTTTTATTGAATGCATATACACCTACAGGTATGGTATATCATGTTGTTTGTATTTGGTTGTAATTTCATATGCAAAGCAAATCCTTATCACGGGTATTTAACTGACAGCTAAAAATGTGGATTAGTTCCTTATTTTATTTTATTGCATTGGTGTTGATTTAATTGTAAAAGTCAAATCTTATACGTGTCTAGTGGGGAGGTTGTCAATGAAATTTATGAAAACGAATTGGAATTCTATTTATTTACATTTAAAAACTGTGGAAGATGTGCCTAAGGATTAAATAATGAATTTATGAATAATAATCATGTGAGAATATTATAAAACTCCTTATGAATCGAGGAAGGGCAGTTTTTGTATGAGACTCTTAATAATTATACCCTAGTGGATTCGCCACACATTTCGTAGGTGGCTCTAGGTGGGAAAACATACACTGGATAGATCCAAATAGTTGGGAGTAAAATCGAACTCAAGCTTTCAATTGCCCAAGTCCTTGTTAATCCGATCAGTGTTTCTCGATTACTTTTTCATTTAAAGTATCATAAGTTTAATAAAGATTTGTTTAGAATGGTATTCTTTCAAGAGTCCTTTAATTAGGTATGAATGTAAAAGTATCTAGTAGTTTGTGATTGTTAAATAATATTCTTAGCTTACTTGAGATTATTCAATAATTTTGTGATTATTATTTTAGTAGCTTGATTATAAATGAAGGACTTAAGTAATTTTTACCCTAAGTTAGAGTATATTGTCCTTCCATGTAAATTTGCAGCTTCACTTCATATTTGTATATTCTTAATGATGGCAATAATATGGTTAAAATTCCATGTTAATATTTATTTTACTAACAGTGGTATTATGGTTGAAGATTCCATGTTTATGAATAATATTTAACATGCACATCAAATATAGTTTACAAGTTGTTTTCGGGTCGAATACTAATGAAATTGTTATTCAAGGATTGGGTTTGACAATGAGCGCGTAAGTGAAATTTTTACTTTGTTTATTTTTTGGTACTTAGTGAAGGTTTACGATAATATAAGATCTATTTTCTCGTACTAGTCTACATTATCAATTATATATTTTGAAAAGGAAACACATCAGTAATAGTTATGCTTGAAAAGGTTGTATACTATCAAACAAGGTTAAAATGTCAAATAGGTTTGTGAACATAGTAGGCTTATGGGAAATATTTGGCTGAAAATTTAGTAAATGGGTTAATTCCTTCTTTATTAAATGAATGTGAAAAGATAGATTACTCTCTTGGGTTACCATACATCTAAGATATGAATATTAGTGAAGTTATTTTCCAATAGTTGATTATGCATAAGGGGTTGCTTCTTGAAGGATGTTAATAGAAACTAAAGGTTAGGTGCATTAAGTCACCACTTTGAATAGTATATAAGCCTATAAAAGGCCATAAGTCTGTTATATAAGCAAAAATGTACTGTTTTCATTTTTACTAGATGTAAGTATGAATTTTTGGGATAACTCAACTTTATGTGCATTCTTTCCTTACACTTTTCTAAGCAAAGGTGTAAGATTTGAAGGGAATATTATATTAGAGTTATCATGGGATGTTTTGCCTTGTATCATATAATATTTTAAGTGTGCTTCTATACTCGATGGAAAAGTAGAGATACTTGACAAAAGGATTTACACTATTAACCATATTATATCAAAGATAATAGTAGGAACTTTTGTAATGATTTCAAGATTGTATTCAAAGCCATAGCTTCAAAATCAATTATTGCATAGAAAACTTAATTGAATTGATTGAATATATTATATAAAGGGTAATGTACTTGATTATGTTGACATATACTTAAAGAGACTAAAATAGTTGGTTTGGATAGACAATGTTTTTCAAAAAATATATACCTGATTTTCTCGAGAATTCTAGGAGGAAATCGGGTATATTACAAGTGGTATCAGAGTTGTGGTTGCAAACTCTGCGACCTATGGACTCACCTACGTGTTGGTAAGGTGTTATCTTTTGTCAATGCAATTTTTTTCCTAATTGTTCACCTTATGTACATGCATGTTGTAGAAAGTAAGATTTGAAGCATAATATTAGAATATTCTATTGATCAATGAAGATAATAATGGTAGATGTAAACCTATTTACATAATTTGATATACTAAATTGAATGCATGGTCTTATGGTTTAGTGTCATGGATGATTAAAGAGACATTCTTAATGAATCATCAAAACATCTAAGAACTAAAGAAAATGTGATGATGAAATATTTGACTTATAACATGAATTAGTCTAAAGTGATCTTAAGGTAAAAGTTATGCATTTTAGTTAAACTTCTAAAATGTTGTGAAGAAAACATGTGAATTGAAATTACTTAAACTCAAAAATGCCTAGAAGAATGCATGGTGGCACGAAAATGTATTGATTAGTGATCAAAATACCAAAAAGAGTTGATGCAGTAGTAATGAGAGAAGTATATGATCCATAACTTGGTTTAGTTAAAAGAGAATTATTACGGTTATTTAAGATTAGATATTTTCTCAAGCGTCATGGAGATTGCAATAGTCTTTGGCTTTAGTTAGAGACAAAGGCCTTAAAGAGATAGAACATATTTATTTTCTTGTTATTTTCATGTTACAAAGAATATGATCATGAAGAATGACAGAAGGAAAATAAGTATTAAGATGTCGTCATTTTTTTTAATATATTGAGTTAAACAATGTGAGATACTAATATGTTTGCCTCAGAAAATGCGTTGAACGAACGAGATAAGACCACGACAAGACATGTACGCATTATTGAATTTATAAATGAGCCTATTATTTAAATATGCATGCATGTCTTGTCGTGGTCTTATCTCATTCGTTCAACGCATTTTCTGAGGCAAACATATTAGTATCTCACATTGTTTAACTCAATATATTAAACGCATAGATATGTGTAGACAAATATATGTTAATAACATTTTCAATGCATGAATGAGCCATAGCTCTTAAGTATTAGAAAAGTATGTGATAGAGAGAAATGTATTTAAACATATTAACATGTGACTGTGATGCACATCAGCATGCGTAAACACATATATGCATATGATGTTTTAGATGCATAAATGATAAGCATAATGGAAGTTTGGATGATGAGAGTATTTATCTTCATACGATAGGTTTAATCACCTAGCTCACCAATTGAAGAAGATTAAAGATTATATAAAACTATGGTAGCCATAAATTTGAAAAATGATACGGCTAAATGAGAAAATTGGTTTGGTTAAATTATTTCTATATGTTATTTTTAATAGAATCAATCATAAGATTGTAAGTACAAGTTCAATCATCACTTGTCATAGTTATATTAAAGAATTTAAATGAATTTTATGTTCATTTATGATACTGTGTTATTGAATACATTGTATGAGTAGTGTCCAAAAGGACAACATGATGTGGCAATCATGACCGAATTATTAAAGATCTTATTATTCAATTCTGGAAACAAGCAAAGTATGTGTTTATTATGGTAAGGGAAAATCAATAGACAAGTAATGTTTTTATTGAAAAAAAATTACACAAGAATAAGTGATCGATACATGTGCTTAGTTTTGACTAGATAATGCATATTGATACCATCAAAACTATATAGTTGAAATATTTAATAAATTGTGCATAGATAATATAAGTAATGCACAAAATTATGCATTGAACTTTGTAATTAATGTTTGGGGGCATTAATGTAGAAACTTTCTTTTGTTTTCCAATTCAAGTGTTTTGTCGAAGTAGTTCTGATATATTGCAAGAAGATGCAAGTGTACTATGCAGCTACATTGACTATCGTAAGCTTCGACAAGCTAAGGTGAATGTAATGGAAAATAGCAAATGAGGTAACAGTTATTTCACTAATGATGCTATTAACCATATCAGTAATGCATTGGCATTGAATTAAATATAAGTTACTTATCTATGCTTTAGGAGGAGGAAAAATTTACGCCATAGGAAAGATAAAAGAATAAGTAGATTTCAAATTTCGTATTGAAATGGTTACTTCGTGCTTGTTTTTAAAACAAGTAGTTAGAACATTGTTGGAAAAATGAACTGGTTATGATAGATATAGATCAAAATTTTGATTGACTAAAATTGTATATATTTTACAAGTTCAAAGAGTAAGGTTAACTGAATTGCATAAGTATGCATGATATGCTACAAGAGAAAAAAGATTGAATATCAAAATGATTGATATGTATAGTTCAAAAACTGTTGTATTAAAATGCATATATATGAAATGTGATGGAATTTGGGATTGGGTAGTCCTTGTATGATGCACATACCAATGTGTAGTTAGACAAGTGAAATTATGATAACTTGTAATATCAAGATGACCGATTTGGAAATCATGTTCCACAATAAAGAGGGGGTCAAGCATGTTAGTGGTAAAAGACTTACCTGAAAGGAAAGAAAATATTTAGAAAGAAAAGTTTAAACAAAGTAGATGTAATTCTTTGCATGTTGAAAACATTAATGTTGTGTGATGTATCACCCACCATGGTCATCCAAGATGGATAAAGCTATTAAGTCTCCTCTAGAGATTGACCACCTCTAGAGTGAATTACTTTAGCATGTGACCACATTGTTTTGAGAGCAATATAGAAAGATCACAACATGAGACTAATTGCTAAAATTAGAATAAGCAAAGAATACAAAGAATATAGAGAAAAAAGGAAAAACCTCAATATCCCAATAAAGAAAACAGTTGTATAGAAAATGGAACGAAACTGTAATTCAAATAAACATAAGATAAGGGAGATTGTGGAGGAAAGTCTTCCCATTTCCATGGTATAGGTCGGGCCTGAATTTCCTTATTGAGCACTTAGATACTGCCTAGAGTTTATGGGTAGTGAATTTTCAATTTCTTAGCCTAGAGTTTATGGTCCAAAGGAAAAGAATGTAACATTACAAGAATCCAGAATGCTTCATAAGGGATCCTATTGGCAATTCTACTTAAGAAAGGTTTAAACATTTTCCCTGAGTCAGTATAATCTAATTGCTTGACTCAACTCATTGAAATGTATGTGTAAAGTCATGTTGAGTTGGAATAACTTTGGAAGCATCACGGGTAAACTGATGTTGAGTTGGGAGGACTCTGGAGCATCATAAATAGTGGATGTTGAGTCAAAAGGACTCTAAAGCATCAATAGTAATTGATGTTGAGTGAAAACTATGGAGCATCAATTATAAAGCTGAATTTATATGTGAGGTGAATCCTCCTATGATAAATGTGAGCAAAGAGATACAAATATGTGCATTTTTACGGTGTTGAAGTTATATGTATTTCACATTTTGTTTAGAATCATGTCATAACAACTTGATACAAATGTTGTATTTTGAAAAGCAAGGATGATTTTGTCTTAGGTTATGATATAGTATGAATAATTGACATAAGTACATGTAAATCATGTTTATCATTGTGAGTAAATGAATGATCAAGAGATTCCAATATGTTGCAAAAGAAAGTATTGTTTAAATTTTTCTTGATTTTGAATAGTTATGTCGATGCATAAATTTTATGCTAAAAGTATTGGAAAGTTTTGGAAATGTTTGTGTAAAGTACAAGTAAAGCAAAGTTTGAAAGGTATGAACAACGAGGATGGTGTTACTTTTAAGGGGGGGGGAATGTAACATCCCCTCCGCTACTTCAACTCTACTACAACGTGAAATACAATGTAAATGACTCAAGGGTATGGTTTTTTCGGTGAAGCACTGTAAGTTATGTTTTTTTAATTTCCTGGTTATAATTTTATTATTTAGAACTAGGAGACTAAAAGATTGACTCGATTAAACAAAAAAAAGAAAACTAATCCACTAGGGCTAGAAGTGGTTGGAAGCCACTAACTAATAACAAGGTGTCATCTTAAGTGTCACAAACACTTGAATAAAATAAATTGTTTACTTAATGGTCTAAACTCTTAGGTATCATCCTAAGTTGAAATGATTCTTGAATAAACTAAATGATTATTACCTTTAGAACTTTTAAATAGATTTGAACTGAAGAATCTACATTAAATATATATATAGTTACCTTAATTAAACAATGAAGAAAATAATAAACATGTGTTACTCTTATAATTAAAATACTTTATAAAAATAGAATATTATTATTCCACAATTATGACAACTTCGGCTATTACTATTATTATTATTACTATTATATAAAATAAAATAAAATAAAAAACATATTAAAAATATCAGAGAGATAGAACACCTGCCGCATAAACTATGAAATTGTATGAAAGAGCAAAGAAAACATTATTTTATATTTATTTGACAATGATGAAATAAGTTAAGGTCTTCTTTGTAGCAAAGATCTAAATGGAGAAAGTTATGTTTTCATTTTGGGAATCATACTCCAGAAGTTACGTTGGAGGAGGCGTTAGGGAGGGAAGCTTCCTCCCTGCAGGGGTAATTATTTAGAAAATAATTAAAGCAAGTTAATCGTTAGACCATTTCCATCTAAATTTTGGAGAATTTGCTCAAAATTCGACAGAAATTGTTTAAAGCTTCATTTTCAATAATTGGAATTACACAATTTTCTCAAAGATAATCCAAAGCCTCGATTCCATTTCTACAATAAAGATTATAATTTTAATACTGAAAATCTCATTTTGAAAAACAAATCATGTTGTCTAATTCCAACTAAACTTACTTCCCTGAAAAGGTGTAAATGGTAGAGATTAGCGAACTCTAAACTCCTAACTGTTAGCACTAATTTGGGAAATGTCAATCCAATAATCGGAGTCTCTCACATTTAATACAATAAGTGGAATGGAGAAGTGGAGTGCTTTTATCAAAGAACTCTTAACAGATTACGTGAATTCATTATTTCTTTTGGTTTGTCGTTGTTTGGTGGGTAGGCGGCACCCTTAACAAAAGAAGAGATCTAATTTATTTCTGAATCGTGGGGGAACAAGAGGACAGGCGCCGCCCTTTCGATTCCTATAGGGAGTCCTCAGAGTGACATCTATCTCAGGAGTGATCAAAATATAAGTTCTCGACTTCGGCCAAAAAATCAAGAGGTGTTCTTGTAAAAATAATAATAATATTTTTCTTGGTTACTCTGTGTGGTGAAAAAGAAAACGCAGAAGGGTTGGCGAATTCTCCCCAGTACAAAAACTGTATTATCTTGTTTTTATAGCATTTTAATGAGTACAATTAACAGGAAGGTAAGGCTTTCACTTTCTTGTTTTCTTTTTGTTATCAATTGTTTGATAAAGACTGTCTGTCGTCCCTTCGATTTATTTGCTTAAAACATGGATAGCAGTCTTCTGGCTCTCTTCATGAGCTATATGTTCCATTTATCTTCTGACAGAGGTTTTTATGAGTTAAATGGGTATAGAGTGCGTAGGTCCTGTATGTATCTCTCTCTGTTTTCTGTTTATTTCATATATTTTGGTTTGTCTGCAAAGGAAGGAGGGTGCCCTCAGGGATAGACTCTAGTTCTGTATCATTTTTTCTTTTAACTATCTCAGTTATAGAGGCAAATAGAGCATGGTAATATCTGTCCATACAGGAAGAATAATCTCCTTCATGCGAATCGAGTCCCTCACTATAGGTTTTTAGGTCTTTACTTAAATTGGCTCTGAGTTTATTGGGAAAGGGAAAGGGGCGCAGCCCCCCTATGATCCCATGCTTTTAGCTGTAGAATCAAGCAAGAGATAAGACAAGAAGGGCGCTTCCCAGGAGGGCACAACCCATGGCTCATGATTTGTTTTTGTTATTTTGATTTGTATTAACTATAGTCGTGTTGTTATAAAGGCACAACCTTCTTTTGTTATAAGTGAATTATTTATTTTATTTCTGTTTTGTGATTTTGGTGGGAAGTACTTGTCTCCTTTTTTACAGAAAGCATATGCACCTACAGGTATGGTGTATCATGTTATTTTTATTTGGTTATAATTTCATATGCTAAGCAAATCCTCATCACATGTGTTTAACTATATATTAAAAGTATGGAATATTTCCTCATTTTATTGCATTGCATTGGTGTGATGTAATTGTAAAAATTAAATCTTATACATGTGTGGTGGGGAGGTTGTCTATGAAATTTATGAATATAAGTTAGAATTATGTTTATTTATGTTTAAAAATTGTGGAAGATATGCCTAAGGATTAAATAACAGATTTCTGAAAATTAATCATGTGAAAATATTATAGAACTCCTTACGAATTGGGGAACAGATTTCTGAAAAATAATATGTGAGAATATTATAAAACTCCTTATGAATTGGGGAAGGGAATTTTTTGTACGAGACTCTTAATAACTCTACCCTAGTGGATTCGCCGCCCGGCTCGCGGGTGGCTCTAGGTGGGAAAACATACACCGGATAGAGCCAAATGGTTGGAAGGAAAGTCAAAATCAAGCTTTCATCACCCAAGTCCTTGTTAATCACATAAGTGTTTCTCGTTTACTTTTTCATAAGTGTTTATGAATCATATTTAACATGCACATCAAATATAGTTTAGAAGTTGTTTTCAGGTGGGATTCTAATGAAATTGTTATTCAAAGATTGGGTTTGACATTGAGCGCGTAAGTGAAAGTTTTATTGTGTTGGTCTCATGGTACTTAGATTCTTTTGTGAATAAAGAGTTAGGCTACACTGTATGTTTAAGAAAAAGTCATTTCAATTAAGAAATTAGTAAATCTTGACCAAAATAGATCATAGTGAAGGTTTATGATAACATAAGATCTCTTTTATCGTACTAGTATACATTATCAATTATATATTTTGAAAAGGAAACACATCGGTAGTAGTTATGCTTTAAAAGGTTGTATACCATCAAATAATGTTAAAATGTGAAATAGGTTTGTGAACATAGTAGGCTTATGGGAAATATTTGGCTGAAAAATTAGTAGATAGGTTAATGTCTTCTTTAGTAAATGAATGTATAAAGATAGACTACTCTCTTAGGTTACCATACATCTAAGATGTGAATATTAGTAAAGTTATTTTCCAATAGTTGATTGTGCATAAGCGGTTGCTTCTTGAAGGATGTTAATAAAAATTAAAGGTTAGGTGCATTAAGTTATCACTAGAAGAGTATATAAGCCTATAAAAGGCCATAAGTATGTTATATAAGTAAAAATGTACTATTTTCGTCGTTGCTAGATGTAGGTATGAATATGTGGATAAGTGCTTAACTCTTAACTTTATATGCATTATTTCCTTATACTTTGCTAAGCAAAAGAGAAGATTTGAAGTTAATATTATATTAGAGTTATCATGGTATGTTTTGCCTGGTATCATGTAATATTATAATTGTGCTTCTATATTCAATGGACAAGTAAAGATACTTTGACGAAAGGGTTTACACTATTAACTGTATTAGATCAAAGATAATGGTAGGAACTTTTGTATTGATTTCAAGATTGTATTAAAAGCCATAGCTTCAAAATCAATTATTGCATAGAAAACTTAATTGAATTGATTGAATAAATTATATAAATGGTAATGTACTTGATTATGTGGACATATAGTCAAAGAGACTAACATAGTTGGTTTGGATAGATAATGAGTTTGGAAAAATCTATACCCCATTTTCTCGATAATGCTAGGAGAAAATTGAGTATGTTGCATCTTCATCCTCAACGTGACTAGATTCTACAATGGGGTTTCAGCTTGATTCCCCTGGCCCTAAAGGTAGTGGTACTTGTCCATTATTCAGATCCTATTATAGTGCTAGTGGTTCCAACCCAAGAAATGTCATCATTGTCAAATTTTTGTGCCTTACTCTCCACAGCCCATTCTAAGAAGGAACAATGTCATCCAAGACCATGTTGATTGATTCATCGGTATTGTTCAGCAAGTGGTTACACCTAAACCTAAAAGGTTGTAACAAACATAATCCATATCATTCAATTGGTTTTTTTCTAAACAGTTTCATTTATTGGTGTGTATTGTGGAAGTGGGTCCAATCAATCCAACAAAGGTTTTCATTGTCAAATGTTGGTGCCTAACTCTCCACAACCCACTATTATGAGGGATCATTGTCATCCAATATTATGTTGCTTGATTCATGGTCTTGTTGAACACCTGGTTGTGCCTCAACTTAAGGTGTTATTGAACATAAACCATATCATTCAATTTTTTGTGTTCCAAACGGTTTCACTTCTTGGTGTCTATATGCTCAAAAACACTCCAATTGTGTTCACAAATAGAAGCATTGTATGTCTAGCTCAATATTCAAATTGCAAGTTTTTGTAAATCAAGGAACTAACCGGCAAATTTTCCCCATTAACAAACTGCAATAAGAGTTGAAGGAAAATAAGCTTCAGCAAATGACTCTAAAACTTTGAATCAACTTTTGAAATAAACAGTATACTTTGAAAACTCTGAAATTTCTTACTTGATGTATCCCTTAATTTGCTTCATATATCCATAAACATGTCAAAGGTACCAGTAGTCTCATTGAAATACGAGAGCTTACTATGGATCTCATCTTTTATCTTGGGATCGAGGACCATGCACTCAATGCATCTATACAATCCCTCTTTTACCTCCCCATCTGCTTCAAAATATTTTGTATAATGGTATCTTCAAAGTTGAGAAGTCAAAAAATAGTCATGAATTGAATTTGAACCTTTCGCAAAGCTTTTGTAATAAATAAGAGAAATAAAAAACTTTGAAATTACTTTCCTCAGGTTTAAGTAATATCCAACTACATGTAAAGTTTTAAGGAATTGTTTGTTCCATCTATCATCAATGGTTTTCCATAGAGGAAGATATTTCTAACTAATCATTGTAAGTTGAATTAATTGCTTCTTTGGCTTGATCCATGGCCTCATAAATAAAACTCATGGTGGATTTATCACCATCCACCATTCACAACACTTTCACAAAGGATCACTGAATAGTACTATCTCTTCTGGTTTTTTCCTTGAAAATATTTTTCAAACACTTTATCAACTATATATTTCCCTTTAGCCTTTTTGTTCCACTAAGATACATTCCACTAATCACAAGAAAACATCTCTTACAAGTTGGTTTTTTAATGAACAATGGATTGCAACGAAAGAAAGTTCATTGCAAATCATGTAAAAGCTACTTGGGCAATCTCTCTACCCCTAGTGTTTTTCCTCATAATGTTCAAAACCCATGTGTGGTTGTAGATGTACCTAGTTATGGATTTTACTTGTTCCACACAATTCTTCGTCCACTCAATTTTTCCAATATCCTCAAGCATGAGTTCCAAACAATCGGGTGCACATGGAGTCCACCATATAGTAGGGTGTTTTCCCTCCAACGTCATTCCCATTGCAACAGAGTTGGAGGCATTGTCCATGATGACCTATACAACATTTCCCACCCCCACCTCCACAACTACTTCATCGAAAAGACAAAATAGTAATTGTGCATTACTTTCACCTAATATATGCATACATAGATTTAAGATCAACATGGTTCTTTTGGACAAGCGATTAGGAAATTGAGAATGGTGTGGGATCTTCCATCAATCCATCCATCAAACATGATTTTGCACCTTATTTTACTCCATGAATCCTTGAACTTTATGAGGTATTCATGATTTCATAAATTCTTTGGACCTCATTTTGTAAAAGCGACCCCTTGATATCATGGCAACTAATACCTTTGAATCCCAAACCACTTGAAGTTACAACCTATAACATAGGTTGATAATATGGAGAATTAGTAACATTGAAATGTATGTATGCATCATACCACCATCTAGCAATGCATTCCCAAGCAACCTCCTACTCCATTTTTTTCGAGTTGGCATCAATGGTGAGCTAAGCACCAAGGATGGTGTGGGATACAAAGAACATTAGGAATTTTGGGGTCTAAAATGGGCCTCCTAAGGAAAATAATAAAATAATAGTTAAAATAATAAAATAATATTGATTAATTTTGGAGGAAGAAAGAAAAAAACTACTTTTTGTGTTCGTATTTTCGACATATCTCTCTGTGTTTTTACTCAAATTTCGATCAGAAGAGCTCGTTGGATGTGGAATTTGATTCTGCATCCAACGCGTACCCACACTGCATACTTTTGATGGACCCTGTTACCCCAAAAACAAGAAATACCTGAAAAAACATGATGATGATGTCATCATCACGTTTTTTCAGGTATTTCTTGTTTTTGGGGTAGCAAGGTCCATCAAAAGTATGCAGTGTGGGTACTCGTTGGATGCAGAATCAAATTCTGCATCCAACGAGCTCTCCCGATCGAAATTTGAGTAAAAACACAATGAGATATGTCGAAAATACGAACAAAATAAGTAGTTATTTTTAATGACAAATATGTCAATTCAACCATTATGGTTGACTTATTTATTGAAATTCTATTGGTTCTTGAATTCCAACTCACAAAAACTTATTTTGGCACGCTTTCTTATAAGGCCCATTTTAGACCCCAAATTTCCTCTAATGAGAGTCAAGCCCTTTACATGGTCTTTTCAAAATCAAATTCGATGAATTAGAGCCAGAAACATGTATCTCTATGTCCATCAAGAAAATAGAGGATTCTTCAAAACTAGGCATTTGATCTTCAAGGCCATCATCACACTCATCATCAATTAACCCTAAACTTATCCATTTCTTTTCAAGCTTCTTGGTCTGGGATTTTCTTACTTGGAAGGATTCAATAAGACCTAACATCTCTTTTAGATCATCGTAGACTTTTGGGCAAGGTTTTGTTTGTCCTCTTGAATGTGCTAAGCGGTAATGAACCATTAGCATTCAATTGGAAATGAAACCATGTTGGATCCCTCTTCTTTTTGGGAACCATGGCAATTTTTGCACCAAGAAACAAAACTTTGCAAATAAAAATCAACAATTTATTCGTAATTACTAGGAAAAAAATAAGCAATTGTAAAGGGAAGAAAAGAAGAATAGCAACATTGACATAACTTCACAAGCCTTCCATATTTATAGAAGAATAGCAACTCCTAATCGTAGAAAAAATAGCTCTATCACAATGCACAAAATTTAAAAAATGAATGCTCGAATTAGCTCCAAAAACAACACTAGAAATTTTAAAAATCGTCCTTTGATATAGCTCCAAAAACAACCCTAGAAATTTTAAAAATCGTCCCTTGAAATAGCTCCAAAAACAACCCTGGAAATTTTAAAAATCGTCCCTTGAAATAGCTCCAAATCAGCCCAATAAAATCAGCGAAAAAACTTTCAAACTCAACCCTTCAACCAGCTCTAAAAATATGTCCAAGAACTTCTTCAAAATAGACATGCAAATAGCTCTCCAAAATCGCTCAAGAATTCCAAATAGCTCAATGAATAGTGAGTGAAATGGAAGAGGGTGACCTCTTTAAATAGATTTAGTATGGCCCTAGGGTTAGGTATTTTGCTTCTAACTTAAGTAGGTTTTTGTTAATTGTTTTTTTAATTAATTTTTGGTGGTCCCTAGTCACATCGTACAAAACCAAATGGCTTGGTGCTTTAAGGTCGGTTCTATACAAAACTGTTATTTTCTGGTCTGAAACATCAAATAGAACCAATATGGCCTCGAAACCGACCATACTAGATAGTTTTGTCGATTATGATCTTGTTCTGGTAACATTGTTCACACTTGTCATTATTGGTGTGAGGGTTGGGGTCATGGAAATATGACTTCAAGCAATAGTAGCATTGGCCATGCTACTTGGTCCAATAGAAGAGGCATTTCCATAATTATTGGAAGGATCATTAGTAGTTAACCTCAATAGGAAACAATGATTATGTTAGCACATTGGACTTACCTACCATGAATGCCTAGAAGCCTACAAAATTATGATGCAATATTTGAAGTTGTCCTTTAGTATTTCTACTTCTCTCTACATATTCAGCACTTTAATCAACCTTTAATTTCTTGACCCTAGTTCAACATTACCCCTTACACGTATATGTCAAGTTGTCTTAGAGTTTGTCTATCAAGGTATGGTCTAGTGGTTGAGATAGTTTACAAATTCTTAGTAGCGGATTATGAATTCCTCATCCAAAATATTATTTCATTTGACAACATTCTGCAAGCCTCGGTTTGTGGAAATGGTCTAACGCCAAAATTGGTTTCCCCATCAAGAGATGATTTAACTCCAAATTTAGTTTGATAAAGTATACAACTCTCAAAAGCTAATCAACAAGGTCTACAATCGTTGATATTGGATGCATGTTCCTTACAGTGGCTTTATTAAGTTCTTTATAATTGATGTGCATTCTCCACTTCATGTCCTTTATGGAACACATTACATCAACGACCCACAAGAAGAGGTGCTCAATCTAATACTTACTTGGTATGTTTGTCAATCAACTCTTACAATTACCTTTTGGTTTCTTCTTTCAAGAATGTCGAACTCTAATAGAATCCCACATTAACCAAATACTACATTTTATTGTAAATTGATGGTTTATAAGCTTGAACCATGGCTAGCCTTGTCCACTCCTTGAAAACATTGTCGTAATTTTTTTAAGGAAAAATTTGCAAGAAAACCCAAAAGATGCTTGTCCACATTCATGGATAGCATCCCTAGTAAAGTCATGGGCATAGACTAGTGTTCCAAACTGAGGAGGATTTGAATTGGGCACCTGTAGGAATAGAACTAGCCAAATGCCCAACAACACTAGAAATAAGGGTTTCATGCTTGGAAACCCTAGAAGACTAAATCTAGTCATCTTGGCACTTTTGCTATAGCTCAAGACTAGAGAATTCTTAGAAGCCGAAACTTTTATAGGACGAATATGAAATCTTGATGTACCATGTGTGAAATTTTTAGCCTCAAATTTGCTATACTTCATGAGATATGATTCCTCCAAATCAAGGTTCCCTCATCCTCCAGAATACAGTCATAAATAGGTGACCTACGGATAATTGTTATATCTCAGGCTAGGTAGGTCCAAATGAAATTTCGCAAGATGTTGTAGGTAGGGCACGGACTCTAGTTTTTGTGGTGCGCTTTTCAGACCCCGAATGTGAAACAATTACATGTGGCAGTATGTACAAGTTCGTTATGTTGAACAGTCCTCAAAACAATCACCTTGGGAAACTCGACATAAGTCCCACTTGGAGAATCCAATTCTGCTCTAACCTGTGGGGTTGGAAAGAAGACGGACCAGAATACCTTAATGCAAAGTTTCAAACCATTAGGATCAGAGACTTCAAAGATACAACATAATCAATATCAGACAATTGTGCAGAAGAAATTGGAGAAACTAGGGCTTTCCTGTTCCACGAGCTTCCCACCGTTGTTTTTAGAAAAGGATCACATTTGACTACTCACCTTGAAGAGGAGCATCTTTCTATTGAATCAGAAGTTTGAAATTCCAAGTTTGGAAAATTAAGCATTAGAAGAAATTTCAACTCAAAATGGGCCTTTTAACTTTTATTCAAATTCCATGTCATCATGTGTTAGCCAATGAAATTGCTTTAAATTTGAAATANTGCGGAATTAAATTCCGCATCCAACGAGCTCTCCCGATCGAAATTTGAGTAAAAACACAGAGAGATATGTTAAAAATACAAACAAAAAAGTAGTTTTTTTTCTTTTCTTCCTCCAAAATTAATAAATATTATTTTATTATTTTAACTATTATTTTATTAAT
>LPNX010762636.1:187218-219597 GCA_001517045.1 Pseudotsuga menziesii
TTGGGAATAGGTATCATAAAAAAAACTACTTTTTTTGTTTGTATTTTTAACATATATCCCTGTGTTTTTACTCAAATTTCGATCGGGAGAGCTCGTTGGATGCGGAATTTAATTCTGCATCCAACGAGTACCCACTCGACATACTTTTGATGGACCCCGCTACCCCAAAAACAAGAAATACCTGAAAAAATGGAATGATGATGTCATCATTCCATTNTAGCAAACCCTAGATCAACAAGCTCTGGAACCAGGTTAGACACCTCAAATCGGTAAGATCTAAATATTTTTGCGCTGAAAAGCACTCTACAGCGCAGTATGGGGGAGATATTGTAACGTTATGTAACGTTACTCTTGTAAATGTCAGCTATAAATAATATTGCCCATTATGATGGAGATGTTGTAACGTTACTTTTTACTTCATGTAATGTTTCTCTTGTAAATGTCGGCTATAGTTACTTTTTAATTGTCTATTATGTTGTAGATGTTAATGTTACTTTTGACTTGCCTATTATGATGCAGATGTTCTGAGGTTACTTTTTATTTCTAAAAAGTAAAAAGTAATAAATATATTTTATCTGCCATTAATAATAATTAATATGCAAATAATAACTCAAACATGCAAATAATGAAATAATATTTATACCCTTATTATAAATAGTATTGAAAGCTAAGTTCTTTGAGTTGTGATTAATAATTGATATAATCCATTATAAATATGGCTATTCCATGGTTGTTGTTTTTTCAATTACATTCAAGGGAAACAAAACGCATTTCCCTACCCATTTAAAATACAGAAAAACCAAATCTAAAAACGGATGCTCCGCTATTTTTCCTCCACTAATTAAAAACAAGAAAGACCAGAAAAATACACAGTCAAATGAATTTGTTGGACAAAGATTTGCTAAGACGTCCCACCCATTTAAGAATTTAAAAAAAACACACTGTCAAAGATTTGCTAAGACGTCCCACCCATTTAAGAATTTAAAAAGAAACACAGTCAAAGACATTTATATGGCCAATCCAAAAAAGAGTTTTCTTTGAAGATTCAATGCAGAAAGACAACCAAAACGTTTTTATGGCATGCAAAAGTTTAATCTCACCCCAAAACGTTTTCTTTAAAGATTTGATGCAGAAAGACTCAGCAAACACATACAAGTGTGTTTAAAATAGGACTCTCTCTCAAGATAGGGAATTGCGAGTAGGTGGATTAATATTTTCCTCTGGAAAAAGGATGGTCGAAATACCAGTGGACCAAAATTCTGAAACTGGAATTGATCGCTCGCTGTTACAGAAATGGTCGAATACTAAACGTGGAAGGTCGTGTGTCGGTCGCTTCTCAGTAATAGCCAATACTTCCCGAAATATGTGCATAAATAGTTGCGCCCTATATACACCAAAACCTAACACTCCACATATGGAAGTAAAAGATAAGAAATTTGACAGAGGTTTTATTGAAAATCCTAATTCCACTAAGTTAGTAAACAAAAATTAATTTCCCAATCGTTTCTATTTTCATTCACTATTCAACGTCGTGCACTGATGCACACCATCTTGAAATATTGGCAAAAGCATACAGTCTTGTTAAGTGAAAGAGATCGATAATTGATCAGAAGTGTGGGTGATCATTCCTATGAAAGGAAATTAGTACGCCATGTGACATTTTTGGCCCAGTACAAACCTGTTACAAAGTCATTCTAACAAAAGAGATTTAAACTCTGCAATGTGCACCTTTATCCAGCCACAACGATGCTATTAACAGTCATGCCACTAAAATATCATTTATTCATGGCTTGCAGCACAGAAATGAGTTGATGACCTAAAAATAAACAGAACGCAGAGACAAAACTCAATAATATGAACTCATGAATTCTTATTTTTTTCATTACATGTTGTTAGCTCAATCAAGTATACCACATGCAATTTTATCATCATTGGCCTGATTTGCACTTAGTCTATAAATAATGTTACGAATTGAAAAGTAGAGGTAGGATAAAACAAGATAGTCTTATAAGTGTTAGTGTTTGGATGTGACATTAAAATTGAATTTTTATTGTTATCATAAAATTTTCATTGATATAAAAAAGAAAATTAATACGTACATCAAAAAAAAGGTTTTTTTATAAATATTTTATTATTATTACTTTTTATTTAATAATGATAGTTGGAACATACATGCCTCCTCAAAGAACAGGTTCTATTGTATATATTTACCAGAGTTAAGATTTATCAATATTTTTCCATATCGTTGTGTTGAGAGGTGCTTTACGGCCCAGTCTGGGGCAGATCTTGTAACGTTATGTAACTTTATGTAACGTTCCTCTTGTAAATGTTGGCCATCAAAAACAAAAATTGTAATTATCCTCCAAAACAAATGTGGCCACAAATACAACCTAATATGGGGCTAATATGGGGGATATGTTGTAATGTTCCTACCTAAGAAAACAATAAAAAATAAAAATTATGAGCCAACAAAAAATGTCGGTTAGAAAAACAACACAATATGGGAGAGATGTAATGTTCCTACTTAAAAAAATAATAAAAACTAAAAAATTGGAAATATCCGCAAAAAAAATGTTGGTAGTGCACATGGTTTTAAAACCATGTGCAAGGCCTCCTAAACAACCCATGGTTTTATTGTACATGGTTTAGGAGGGCCTTGCAAATGGTTTTAAAACCATGTGCAAGACCTCCTAAACAACTCATGGTTTTATTGTACATGGTTTAGGAGGTCGTTGCAAATAGTTTTAAGACCATGTGAAAGGCCTCCTAAACAACCCATGGTTTTAGGATGGCCTTGCATATGGTTTTAAAACCATGTATGGGGGAGATGTTGTAATGTTTTTTCCTAACAAAATATAAAATATTATATGTCGAACATAAATAGTATTAAATATTAATAATAAAAATATTATATGTCCACCATAAATAAAAAGATGTGTCTTTTGGTCTGAATCACACCAAAGTTAATAGTTGAGTGCAATACTTAAAAAGAGGTTTGCAACTCCAAATATTTGATCCCTCTCGACGCTTGATAGAGCCTAGGATTTGGATCTATGCTGTTTTATTTCCATTTGAGGTTCTCATTTCAAAATGGTTCATCGCACCTAGCTTAATGATAAGCTTGGTGTAGCTGAAAACTTTTGAGCATGGAAGTATAGGACCTCCCTGATCCTTGAAGAAAATGACTTGGATCAATACATTAGTAAGGAAGTTCTAGAACCTTAGGGAGATGAAGCTAAGGAGGGAATCATTGCAGATTCTATATCCCTCATGTTTCATCCTTACCAAAGGAAGTGTTCGATGTTGTGGCAAAGTACTTCAAGAAGAAGAAGAAATTGTTATAAACACCTTGAATGACCTCCCAAGATCATGGGATTCATTCATTCAAGGAATGTGTGCCAGAAGAAAGTTGAGTACCTTCAGCAGACTCTGAGAAGAGTGCACACAAGAAGAAGCCCGGCTTATAACAAGAGAAGAGAATATGGAAGCAACTAAAGATCAAGCTCTCACAATTCAAAGAAGAAAGAGAAGATTCCTCAAGCGATAGGAATATGTACTCTAATCCAGAAGGATTCAACTCATGAAGAACCTCTTATCCATCTCATCATTTTGATAAGAAATGATGCAATTGTGAATGAAGAAGATGATGAAGCAGAAGACTCCAGTGATCCTTGCAAGGACATAAGGATCAAGAAGGAGTCTACCCACCAAACAAACAAAGATAAGTATTCAATTGTCATTTCATGATATTGTTTGGTTGTGCACTTGTTTATATTTAGTTGATATGTTATGCATGTTTTAGTGTTTGCATTTATACTACCGAATTGCACATGATGGGTAAGAATTCAATGATGTTGTACAACATTACATTGCTACTTATCTAGATTGAAACATCTTTGTTGACATATTAGGAGTAGTACACACTCTTAATAACATTGGGGTAGAAGGCTTCTAGAATTTATTGTATATATGGGATATGGATGAATGTTGTAACATTGGCTAAGATAGTTGCATGATTATGTGACATATATTTATCACTTTTAATATGTTTTTGGAAATTATGAGATGTTTCTAATCATGCAACTGAACTTGACTTGTAAATCATTCTGAAGAACAAGTGACGTATTTTAGAAGAGGAACCTGAAGCTCCACGAGTCAGAGACACTGTGGCAGAAGAAAGAGCTCCAGAAGAATATAAAAAGAAAGGTAGATCCACCTCGAGAAATGAATACCATCTTGGGCACAAGAGATCATCCAAGATAAAGAATAGTATGATGATAATTCCAAAGGAAGTAAGAGGCCTCAAACACACTCCAGTTATGTGACATAGTTGAGTGACATCATTGATGCAAGTCCTTCCAGCTATGAAGAAGTAGCCAAGAAGAAAGGGAAGGAAACTATGATCAAAGAGTACCAATTGATCATGGGAATGATTTCTAGGATGCGGTTCTGAGACCTGATTGGAATTTCTTAGTGTCTTCCATGTGGATCTACAAGATCTAGCATGCAGCAGATGGCAGCACCAAGGGATACAAGGCAAGATTCGTAGCATGAGGTTTCTCACATAAAGAAGGCATAGACTACGAGGAGACATTTGCACCAGTTGTGAGGTACACTTCCATTAGATCCATGCGTGCAAGTATGAGATGAGAGATACAGCAGTTGGATATTAAAACAGCATTCTCGAAAGGTGTAGTCGAGGAGGAGGTGTATGTAGAGCAGCCACTGAGAGTTGAGACACATGACAGAAAGACTCATGTGTGCAAATTAAATAAGGCCTTGTACGAGCTCAGAAGGAACCCATGGGATAGCACATATAGTTACATGAGCTTGAAGATCACCTAGAGTGATGAATATTTTAAACTTTGCTACAAGGTTGAAGATGAAAACCCATAGAGGACTACAAACTCACGGATGGGTGCAAGAGGAACTTTTCAACAAAGTTCAAGATAGAGGATCTTGATATCCAGTGACCTTAGATGGATACATAGAAGATCAGTAGCAGAGGAAGCTACTTGCCACTCCAGTACAGAATGTTTCGATACATAGAGTACAAAATGCAGAGGGAGGATGATACTCCAGTTCAAAGGGAGTGACTGCAGAAGATCCTCAAGTTCAACATGGTACGACACGATGGACAACTTACTGATGGGCCTAGGCTTTACTGAGAGTAATGCAGATTCCAACCTTTACTTCAAGGTTGAAGGCGAAATACCAATGATGCTCATGTTATATGTCGATGTCATGTTCCTGACAGGAGAGGACGAACTCATTGAAGATTCAAGGAGGAGACTTGCCACCAAGTTCGAAATGAAAGACCTAGGGATGATGCACTACTTCTTAGGCATGGAGGTGTGGCAGAATGCAGATGGGATTTTCCTTGGTTAAGGAAAGTATGCAGTGGAGATTCTGAAGAAATTTGGAATGTTGGACCGCAAGGCGATAGTCACCCCTACAGCATCGAACTTGAAGCTTGTGTGATGCTTCATAAGAGTCGGCTGATGCCACAATGTATCGTCAGATTTTTGGCTCATTGATGTTCATGAAAAATACGAGACCAGACATATGCTTTGCTATGAACACCCTGAGCCAGTTCCTAACAGATCCGAGACATGTTCACCTAGTTGTTGCAAAGCATGTATTGAGGTACCTGAAGGATACAATTGAGTATGGGCTCAAGTATGATACGAATCAGAAGACTAACCTGCACGGTTATGTTGATTCGGATTGGGCAAGCAGTGCCACTGAGAGGAAGACCATCTTGGGTTGCTTCTTAAGTTTGAGATCCAGTATGATTTATTGGTTTGGCAGGATGCAGTCCTGCGTGGTGCTGAGTACAACCAAGGCAGGATATGTTGCCATTTGCTCTGCTAGTTGTGAGGTAGTATGTTTTTGGAAGCTACTATCTGATTTGATTGATCTAACTTGCATTTTTGTATGATGCAAAGAGGAGCAGTAAAGCTCCAGTGTGTGATCCAAATCGAGGCCCCTCGAAAGAGGGAGTGACAAATTCTAGCATAGATGGAGACACGGGTTATCCGAGTGTAAAATTCTTGATGAAGTTCGTAGGTTCCTTAGATGTAATCAGTCCTGTAGTTTGTCCTCAGATGTAAAATTCCTAGTGAAGCTCGCAGGTTATCCTTGGATGTAATCAGTCCTGATGTGATTCTATACTAGAAATATCCATAGTGAAGTTCAAGTACTTCATAGAAAGACTTGGTGAGATCCAGAACGAGACCTCTCAAAAGAGGGAGTGAAGAGTTCTAGCATAAATGGAGAAACAGGTTGTGTGAGCGTAAAATCTTGGCGAAGATCGCAGCTTGCTCAGACATAATCAGTCATGTAGGTTGTCCTTGGATGTAATAAGTCATAGCGAAGCCTGTAGATTATCCTTAGACGTAATAAATCCTGATATGTTTCTATGCTAGAAATAGCGAGAGACCAAAAGATGCAGACGCATGATATCTCACATGGGAAATGAGACAGGTTGTCTGAGTGGGAAAAATCATGGTGAAGCAGGATGCTCAGATGTAATCAGTCTTGTAGGTTTTCTGAGTGTAAATACGAGTCCTGGCGTGATATGTATGTTACTCAGACATAATCAGTCCTAAGACAGGTTAACCGAAGGTAAATATGGGTCCTGGAGTGGTACGCAGGTTATTTGGATGTAATAAGTCTTGTGGGTCTTCCGAGTGTAAAAAGAGCCCTAGCGTGGTATGCATGTTACTTGGATGTAACACGCTTGAAGGTTGTATGAACAGAAAAGATCTTGGACGTGGGTTGTTCAAATGTAATAAGTCCTTAAGGTTGACTTAGAACATAAAAGTCTTGATGTAGCAGGTTGTTTAGTCATAATCAGTCCTTACATATATATCTATATATGTGTGTATTCCCATGTTGAGATGATAAGGTCACGAAGCACGTGAGGTGCACCTAGGCGATTCTCCTTTGCTGGTAGAACGCAGGTTGACCGTGGAGAGACGTAATGCACTGAGTGTGGTCCTAGAAGGTTCTCACATAACGGTAGATGCACGATTGTCTTGGTGACATCCTGACATGTTCCTATGTTGATAGAATGCAAGTGGTATGCATCTGGGTTGTGCTCTGTGTGCTCTGTTTTGTTTTGTTTTGTGTAGGACAAACAAGATTATTTGGATACGATGAGATGATGGTAGGAAACACAGGTTAATGTCGTGGCAATGTAAATAAGTTCTTGGATTGTAACTATGCGATGACGACGAGATGATGGTAGGAAACGCAGGTTATTGCAGTGGCAATGTAAAGAAGGTCTTGGACTGTACCTACACGATGATTTGATACGACGAGAAGACAGTAGGAGATGTAGGTTATTGCAGTGGCAATGTAAAGCATGGTCATGGTCTATACCTACATGATGGCTTGCTCGTGGATATGATGAAGTCCTTAATGAGGTATAGCCCTACACCCAACATGAAAAATAGCTGGCTCTATAGAAACTTGCTATGACGAATAGATGAGACAGATTGGACAAGATGAGGGCAATGGCAGCGGCGACGATAATGACTCACTGACGATGACCAGATGTGTTGATCACTGTGGAGAGAGAATACCTTCCTAGTTAAGAGGGAGTGTTGTAATTGTAACTTCGAAAGATATTCTAATGTATATTACTATTGTATATTGGTGTATCCCCATTGTAGATGTTTGTTCCTCCTTTAGGGATGTCATCATTGTGTATGGTCACTGAGGTAAACCCTCTGTGGTAAGTCGGGGAAATAGTCCCCATGTTAAATAAAGGAAAATGTATTTACGTGTATTCTTAGGTAGGTCGGCCCTGTTAGTGCCAGAAATTGCTTCCAAGGCTAAAGAAATAAGCCAACACAATCTCAAATAAAACTCAATAAAGTAAACTAGGTTTAGGGTTTCTGAAATGTTTTCTTGGTTGTAAATTTGGTGACCAACAGGGAATACACTCATAAGCTAAAAAAAAACTAAATCATAAGTAAAGACAAAGATGCATAATATATTCACCAATATCCAACAGAACACAATATTGAAGTCTATTCATAAAAGATAAGCATCACCAACATACAAACATAGACCAGCAATGAATTTATCAGTTAAGCAACTAAACAAGTCAAAAATGAAGCCAATACATGTACTGAAGGGTGTAAAAGATCATATATTTCATAATCTGTCATCAAATACATATAAGAGTTATGATACTTAGCTCACAAATAAGTCCAAAAGACCTCCTGAAGTCCTCCAAAAATCAAACCCTCATTCTGTCTTTCTCATCTATCTAAATAGTATTCCTCAACAAAAATCAGTTAGGGTTAAAACCCTAACTGCCTTCAGCTAACTACTCGATGAGATAAATCTAAATTACAATTTACAAAATATGATATTTTTCAAATCATAGTAAACAACTAACTAATTAAAGTGTTTCTCAAAAAAAAAACATAACTGACTAACTGACAAATTCAAAGGTCCTTTGCAGCCTCAGCTAACAATGCTATTCCATCTAGAGCTTGAGCTTTCTTCTTGGCTCTCTTTTGTTCATCTTCCATGCCTGCTAGTCTTCTTGTGAGCTCTTCATTTTGCTTCTATAGGATTTCCACAGTCAACTTCAACTCTACACAGTGCAAATCAGTGGTTCTTTTCCTCTTCAAGGCTTCCTTGGACACTGCTGTCAGTTCCTGAAAATGTTCATTAACATCTTGCAAATTTTCTCTAAGTCTTCTATTTTCCAAGATCAGCCCATCATTCACTTCCTGCATGTAGTCCATCTGATGTCTGTATTGTTTAATAGTTTTCTGCAGGTTCTCCCTTTCTAAATCAAATGGCCTCCCTATTATGGTCTCTTGTGCATCACTGGGCATCCATGGTATATTAAGTTTCCTGAAAATGTCTGCATCTTCTTCTAACAGATTTATAGAAATATCAGGCATACTAGGGTTTTCCTGAATGTTTGTTTCAGCAGGTGTATCTTCATCAATCAACAGTTGGTCCTCATCATAAGAAACTTCAGTTTCTTTTTCTTGTTGTTGTTCCAAAAGTTCATTTCTTAATTCAAGAAATATGGCAGACAGCTTAGGCTCGGGCTGGCTTGAATCTTCTACTGACTGTGATGGCTTTTTTCCTTTTGCAGGATGAAGAACCGAACTTCTTAAAACTGCTCCTTTCTTCTTTTTACTGCTCAATGTGTCAATCTTTGGTTTTTCATCATCTAAAGAAACCTCATCAAGAACAGTCACCTCTTTGGTATTCAAACTACGGTTAAGCAGTTTCTTCATATTCAATCTTAATTTATTCCTTGACCTGGTTTTAGGCCTCCAAGCTAGAGCCAATTCTCCCATGATTTTCAAGCTTCTTCCTTGGTGTTTGATTGTAGAAAATTCCATGACTTCAACCCTATTTTTCTTTCTCCTAGGTTTGACTGTCTTGTTTTCCAGAGTGGAAAATTCCTTATATGAATCAACCCTAGCTTCAATTTTGGCAATGGATTGATCCTCCTCTAACAAATAACCTTCATCATTTAACAGGATAGTGATGGGACTCATTTGCTGGGCTTGAATGTCTTCTTCCTGTACAGCAACTTTTTCTTTGACAGCAGCTTTATCTTCACTGAAAACTTCTGCTTGTGTCATGTGTTTCATAGGCTGCTCTTTCTCTTCTGTAAACAGTGAATATTTACCTTTAATGTCAGCTCAAAACATTTTAGGTTCATTGTCATCCTTCAAGGGCTCTGGTGCTTCCTCAAGCTTAACCTCTTTCTTGTCTTCAGTCTTGACCTTCTGACCTAGTTTTCTCACTAGGACTTTCCCTTTATCTGCCTGCTTTTTGGTTTGTTGATCCTCTTGTTTAACTTGAAAACCAGACCAGAAAAGGAAGAAATCCCAAGGTTTTCCTTCACTCTGCAAGACAGTACTAATGATCAACTTAATCAGTCCATGGTGGAAAATAGATTGGGAAGAATAATCCTGATGTCCCTTGACTCTACTAGACATCTTCTGCGGACTTTTGAATAGGAAGAAAGGAAGGCTCATTTTAGATACACCAACCATATGCTATAGAAACCTAAAATGGTATTTGAAGACATATGCATATCTACCTTCACAGGTGATATAGCTTTGCAAGATTCTAATGGGTTCCATCCACTCACTTCTGAAATTTTGGATCAGTATGCATTTGCTCCAGTTTGGGGTAACATTAGGTAACAGATACCTATGGGCATAAAAAGTGAAAGGTAATTTTTTAAACCACATCTCACCTTCATTTTTTATTCATGTAGCCTCTGCAACAAGATCCACTGTCAACCTAAACTTTAGAGTGTCAAAAACCACCATGTCATGATTGTAGCATTGTGCAAATTTACAGGAAACCTCAGTGTTATAACCATCTATTCTTTTGAAAAAATCCAGCCACCCAGCCTTTTGGAAAATTTCTACACAGCCTGAGAATTGCTCAATCTAACTTACATCAATGGGCTCAGCCCTATTTATTTTGCCACTTTTAGCCATTTGCTTCAATGGCTGAACTCTATGACTTATAGGGTTCTATCAATGACCTACAGCTGCTTTTTCCTCCTCAAAGCTCTTAGGTTTTAATAACCAGCTCTCCTCAATCTTCCTTGACTGTTTTTCTTTGTTCTTTTAATGCAGGATAAGCTTTACCAAAGGCTCAAATGATCTAGGTCACAGAATGCTTCACATTCTTCACTAAGACTGCTGATGAAACTAGCTATCCTCCAAACTGTTTATTTAGATACTGGTTCATCTCCATAAAATATAGCAGCACCTGTGTATTGTATTTTTATACAAAAGTAACCCTTAATGCCTTTAAATGAAACTGATGAACTATCTCTGTGCAAAAAAAGTGTTACACAAGTAATCTCAGCTGATAGCTCCTTATATCAACTTGTGGTTTCTAAGATCAACTGAAAATTGTTTATTCAATAGATGAGGAAATATAAAAACAATCTTCTGTATGCCCATTTTCTGCTTCGATTAGCTTTAAACACTAAAAACAGTAAGCTTTAACACCTAATGAAATTAGGTCTTCCTGCAATTTCAACTGTTCGACTCCTTTGTTGTCTTGTTTACAGGCAGCAAATCAACTTGTGAAATTTGGACACCACAGAATACACAACTCTTCACCCTGTCATCTTTCAAGCCTTGAAAAGGGAAAGGTTCAATATAATGTTGTTTTTCAACCTTCCACTCACCACAGCATCTCAGAATGTCTTAAACAGCTATCTCTTCGGCAGGAATCCCATTTAAAGGCATAACTTAACGTTTCCCTTAACTAATTTCACTCGAACAGACTTTACCGAGAAAGCCCCAATTCAGCAGCTATTAATAGGTTATCACGGAATACCTGCTTTCTGTCAAGCTGCAGAAGCTTTAAACTATTCCTTGTGCTGTCTAATTGTCTAGTTTAGCTATACATGTGTCTCCAAACGTCCAATTTGATTCCAGGTGGCGAGAACAAGAAGCCCTAATTTCCTGTGTAACTATGAAAACCCCGACTATGCTCTGTAACAGCAACTCCGGTTTTTTGGCAGATGTTGTCGGTCCACTTAAGTCTTCAGCCTCGTATTGCATGCATAGAATAACTGCCCTCACATCAAGCCCGGTCTAAAACCTCTATCTGTCATGATGGACTGTGTTCTAGCTGATGATCATCACGATCTCTTCCAGGACACAAACCCACCTGTTTTCATGATGAATACTAGCATAACACGTAGCAAAATCCTTAAATCATGCGATTAGTCACTTAAGAATTGACATCGAGAGAAAATTCAGCTTAAAAATCAGAGAATTTAAAATGCGCGATATTCTTGTAGCGCCATTGTGTTAATTTTTTACACTTGCGCTACAAGAATAATTTGAAATCACTTTTGGCGCAATTTTGATCATTTTTTCCACTTTGAATGCAGTTTAGGTGCTAAACTATACTCTTAGAATATATTTGTGACATCCTTAATCAACATAATGACCTTTAAACCCTTCAAAAACTAAAGGAGGAAAAACAATAATAAACTTAAAGGCAAAAAACTTGAAAATTTCACTAAATACCAAAAATTTCTACAGTAAGTGAAAGGATAAACTCAAGAAAATAAGCAAACTAGAATAAAAATGACAATCAAACATAAAAAAGTAAGAAACAAGTTCTTGACTTAACATCTAGCTCCAGCTGCGGGATGAAGTCCTCCCTGTGAGGCTTCAAGAACCTGTAGACCAGTGCCTTCTGTCTGCTACCCTACCTACATGTCTGCAAAATTTCCATTGGACTATGGAGTCTTTATTATGCTTCACTCACACCGGTATGTACAATGAAAAGTGAAAATCCCCTTATAGACTGTAAAAATGCTTGAGGAATCGCCCATTAACAGGACTGGACAACTCCTCACCTTCCAAAGACTGCAGGATAAAAGTATTATTCTCTAAAACCTTGGACACTAGGAAAGGGCCAAACCAGAGATTGTCAAACTTTCCATGCTTACCCTTTTGTTTTTTCCTTGCATCCCACCTTATAAACATATCACCAACTGAGAAAGTATTTTCTTTGATGTTCCTGTCAAATCTGCTTTTGATCTTGGATCTATACAATTGTTCCTTTTCATCCACATTTTCCCTGCTCTGCTGCAACTCTATCATTTCAAAAATTCTTCTCTGCATATCATTTGGCTCCTCCTGAGAATTCTAAAGAAACTTCATCACTGGGATCCCCAATTGAACAGGGAAACCTACCTTTATACCATAAACTAACTGAAAAGGAGAAGTTCCAATTGCTTGTTTCACTGTGATCCTATCAGCCCATAATGCATACTTCAGCATTGAATCCCATGATCTTTTGTTATATTTGAGCAACTTCTTGATACTCTGAATGATGTTCTTATTTGAAGATTCAGCCAAGCCATTGCCCTGAGGATAGTATGGAGTTGAATGCTTCAGTAAGATGCCATTCCTTTCACAAAATGCTATGATTGCTTTAGACTTGAAGGCCTTAGCATTATCTGTCACAAATTTCTGAGGACAGCCAAACCTACTTAGGATATTTTCCTCAATGAACTCCATGATTACTTTGTCTGTAGCATTCCTAGTAGGGATGGCTTCCACCCATTTAGTGAAGAAGTCTGTTGCAGTTAGAATCCAATGGTGCTGCCCTGAGAAAGCTGGATTTATTTCTCCAATAAAATCCAGACCCCATTGCTGGAAAGGAGCACTTACTGCAATAGGTTTCAGGGGCAAAGATAGCAATTTCTGTTTGCCAGCAAACTTCTAACAAGGGATACATGCTCTTACCTGCTGATAGACATCTGCAAACAAGGAGGGCCAATAATATCCAGCTCTTAAAATTATGTATGTTGTTGTCTTCCAGTATTTGTGCCCTCCACAAGCACCCTCATGAGATTCAGAAATCACTCCTTCAATCTCAGATTTGTCCAAACATCTGAGTAAAATACCACCTGGGTCCTTCCAGAATAGCTTCTCTTCCACTAAACAGTACTTAGTAGATTTAAGTTTTAAAGACCTAGCAGCCTTCCTATCCAAATGCTCCGGACATTGCAAAAACAACAAAAAATGAACAATATCTGCATACCATGTTGATGATGAATAATAGTCCATGATCTTCTCTTTTTCCAGTATTGCTTGATCTTCTTCATGAACTAATTCTTCAGCCATGACATGCAATCCCAGAGCCTGACAATTTGATTTAGCCAGTAACTTGGCTAAACCTTGTCCCTTGACAAGTTTTGTAGGTCTGATCTCTACATCATACTCCATAATCTTTGCAATCCATCTGCCTCTTTTACCCTCACTATCAGACTGTGTTAACACATCTTTTACAGCAGAATTAGGTACAAAAGAAATAACTTTAGAATGCAGAACATAGATTCTAAAAAAATTCAGAGCCTTTACCAGAGCATATGCTTGCTTTTCTAAAATACTGTACTTCAGTTCAGAATCTCTGAGAGTTTTACTGAAGAATGCAATAGGTTGTTCCAATCCTTCTTTACTCTTCTGCAACAGAACTGCTGCTATTGTATCTTCTGATGCAAATGAGAATGTAAGAAATTCTTTGGTAAAATCTGGGCTTACTAACACAGGAGCTTCAATAAGAGCCACTTTAATTTTCTCAAATGCACCTTTTGCCTCAGTGGTCCACCTGACTTCCTGATCCTTCTTCAGCATGGCTGTGATTTGTTTGATAGTTTCAGCAAAGTTTGGTATAAACCAGCGCAGAAAAATGATTTTACCAATGAATGATTGGACATCATTTTTACTCCTTGGTAAATTGATCTTCAATATAGCCTTTACCCTTTCAGGATCAATTCTTATGCCATCAGCAGACACCAAATGACCAAGCAATTTTCATTCCTGCACAGCAAAGTGTGACTTCTTTGGATTCAAGGATAGGCCAAATTTTCTACACTTCAAGAAAGTCTGCTTCAAGTGCTTCAAATGTTCATCATCTGACTGTGAGAAAATAGTAATATCATCCAAATATATTACCACAAATTTGTCCTTCTCTCCAACAAAAGCAATATCCATTGCTCTCTGAAAGGTGGCTCCAGTGTTCATCAGACCAAAAGGCATCTTATCATACATGAAAGTTCCCCAAAGAGTTGTAAAAGTTGTTTTCTCCTGATCATCAGGGTGCATAGCAATCTGGTTGTACCCTGAGAAACCATCCACCATAGAAATCCTCTGTGCCCCAACTACTTGCTGCAATACTTGTTCAATCTTAGGCAGAGGATAGTTATCTTTTAATGAAGATCTGTTCAAATTTCTGAAGTCAACACATAACCTAATTTCTCTATTCTTTTTTCTGACAGGAACCAAATTTGCCACCCATGAAGAATATCTGAGAGGCACTATGATCGTTGCATCCAACAGCTTCTTCACCTCCTTTTCAATAATAGGAAACAAAGCTAGATTAATCCTCCTTAGTTTCTGACGAAAAGGTTTGACATTTGGTTTTAAAGGGACCTTATGCTGTATGATTCATGTATCATAAGTTATTAGCTCCTCATAAGACCATGCAAAAACATCTACATGCACTTTTAACAGCTTGATATACCTGTTTCTTTGTTCAACTGTAAGTGATTTAGAAATTTTGACCATTCTAGGATGTTCTGCAGAACCAATATTACACTCTACCACATTATCTTCTGATGACTGAACAACAGGCTTTGAAAGTGTATCATCCTTTGTAAACATTCTTTCGAGAGGTACCAAACCTTTTGGGATGAAGTTGCTCTTCAATTCAATAATTTTATGACCTGCTATCTCATCTTCAGCAATCTCATCCAGCTGCCCCTCTTCTTCATCATCATCCTGCTCAATCAGGGAATTTGAAAACTCATCTGTAAGTTCAAGGAACCTTTTAATCTCAGTGTCATCGTCGAACACTTTCCACTGCTTTACATTATCAGGTACAGAAGGTCTGTATCTCACCTCAATTGAATACCTCAACTGGGTGGTCTTAGGAATTCTGAAGTGTGTAGCAGCCAAGGCCAATGAATCTGCAGTCTGATTATAATCCCTTGGAATATAGGTAATATTAAAAACTACAAAATAGTTTTCAAGCATGTCCCATACCTCATTCCAATAAAGCTTCAGCAAACCCTGCTTCACTTGATAGTTGCTCTTCACCTGCTGAACAACTAATTTGGAGTCGCCAAATGCAGCAATCTGCTGAATGTTCAAATCTTTAGCAGCTTTTAATCCCAATAACAGAGCCTCATATTCAGCAGTATTGTTTGTAGTAACAAACTCCAACTTATACATAAGCTTTATTGTTTCACCTCCAGGAGATATGAGAAGAACCCCTGCACCTACACCTTCCTTACAAGAGGAACCATCAAAATAGAATTGCCACAGCTCATCCTCTTCTTCTCTGCTGCATTTTACTGGCTGCTCTTTCTCAACTTGTAACAAACCAGCAGTATTGTCTTCGTCACTGAAATGTAGCATGCAAGTTCCAAGGTCTTTGTCAACAGCATATAGTGGGTGATTGGTTGGGTTTTTATCATCTGTCACAATGTAAGCAAACTGCAGCTCTCTGTACATCCTTTTGTTTTCTCCACCAAACATAGGAATGGTAGCATAAGATAGATCCATTTGTAAGGTCCCACCAACCTTCTTTGCCCAGGACCTAGAAAGAAGTAACCCAAACTTCGGTGTAATATCAGCTACCACAACATCCATGATGACACTTTTCATGGGTAACTGAGCAAGGCTAACTACCATGTCCTTTATTACTCCTAAACACTTCACTGCTCGGGAATCAAATGTATACAGATCATGATAAGGTTTAGTGATACTCAGACCCAAAGCTTCCATAACAGCCTTTGACATCAAATTGTGTGAAGCTCCAGAATCTAACAAACAATTGTGAATCATCTGTTCATGGACTGTCAAAGTGACATAGAATGGAGGTGAAGCACCTGCTTCATTTTCAGTCTTTTCAGCCAGGGCTGATCCAATAAAAATTCTAGGGTTTTCTTCTTGCAAATTTACTGTGTCTAAAACAGGCTGATTACTTGCTGAATTCATCACTTTCAGGACCGTTTCTTTATATGAAGGATTTTTAATTAATTCAGTTAAAGGTACAGGAATCTTTAACTTTCCTAATTCATTCTCCAAACTGAAATTCTGGACAGATTTATTTACCTCTTCAACCTCTGTAGTCTTCTTTGGTTTTTCTGCAGCTTGTTTTTTCTCTGTCACAGGATCAGCTGTTTGTTTAGCAAAAACAGTTGCTTTCTTCTTCGGAGCTTGTACCCCCTATTTTGGACCTAATCTCAGGTTAGCAGTCTTCTTAAGTTCATTTTGACAAACAGCAGCAATTACAGCAGTCTTTTCCATACTTAAATCATCCTCTGTCTCAAACATGTCAGCATCATAATATTCTGCATTCAGAAATTATTCCTCGGTGGCAAAACCTCCAGACAATCCTTCTCCAAAATGATTCATATCTTGGTCAGTTTCTTCAAAGAGCAGCGCTTCATCAACTTCTTCCTCATCTGCCACATTGTTCTGAAGAGGTGGTGGCACTTTTCGGCCTTCATTTTCTCTCCTGTCTCGCTGAATATCATTATTCCTTCGTTCTCTGGGCATAAAACGGGGACCAAATTGTCTTCTGAACTGATTCTGATTGTTTGGATTTCATTCACCTTCTGGAACAGGATTGCTGGAATTTTTCTCAAACTCTAATTTATTCAATTTTGCAGTCAAAATTTTCACCAACTTAGCCATTTCATCAATCTTCTCTTCAGCAAAATGAGAAGCTGAACCTTCAGGAGCTGCTTCCCTTTTCCCTTTCCTTTCATACAGCTGCTGAGTTGTTTCCTTCTTCAGTCTATTTGAAGCCAGTGTGTTAGACTCTATCTCCAAGGCTGCATCTTGCATATTCAGCAAAGAGATAGGCCTCCTCTCCCTCAGTAACAAAGAGAATTCGTGATCAAAAGCATTTGCATATGTCAGTTTAGCTGATGTTTCTGTAGGCTTTATCTCAGCAGGAATTCTACTATACATCTTGTTGAACCTCTTTGAAAAATCTGCAATTGTTTCATCATTTTTCCTCCTAAGAGCTCCAAATTCAGTTATGTAGTAGGTATGATCTTTGTTATCACCCCATTGTCTCATAAAGAGATCACAGAGCTATTCAATAATAGTGATTGAGTTAGCAGGTAACTCTCTGAACCACTTCCTTACATCACCATCAAAACTCTGAACAAACATTATCATCCAAACATCCTTAGCCTCAATGTTTTGATTGTCAGCATAACTAAGGAAAGCTTCCCAATGTTCCTCAGCAGTGGCTTCCCCCTGTCCATTGAACCTAGGAAGATATTTCTAATAGTCACCCCCAGGTAGTGCATTTAAAGGGTGAGGCAGAACTAATGGTGCATATCTGGCTACAACCATCCGGTCCATCATGTCTATGGGCTGGTTTTGGGCTGCCATTTTAGGACTGACTGATTTAGATGATGAAGAGGTTTGGCTAGAACTTAGCTGAAAAGGGTTTTTCTCTACTTTCAATTTAAATAGAGGTATCTTTCCAGGAGAGGCAGTTTTGGCTTTTATAAAAGATTGAGGATTGGTAAAAATTTGGAAACTGTTATCAGGAATTGTTGGTTTTACCCAAAGTGAAGTTTCTTCTTCTTTCTTTGACACAGATGAAGCTAATGACTCATTTAACTGCTCAGGTTCAGATAAAGAGGGTAATGACTGTGATCTTCTAACCTTTCTTACTGTCCTCAATATCTGCTCAGGGTCTGTCACACCCAACTGCAATGGTGAAGTAGGTCTATTTCTAGTTCCCACTCCTCTAAAAGCCACTGTGACAACTTTGGTGAAAAATAGCCTTATAAAATGCTGGTTTAAGTCCACCTCTTAAAACCAGTAAAACTGATAAGTATCCCATGGAAAATATATCTTCAAATTCGTCCCCGACAACGGCGCCAAAGATGTTGGTACCAGAAATTGTTTGCAAGGCTAAAGAAACAAGCCAACACAATCTCAAATAAAACTCAATAAAGTAAACTAGGTTTAGGGTTTCTGAAATGTTTTCTTGGTTGTAAATTTGGTGACCAATAGGGAATAAATTCATAAGCTAAACAAAAACTAAATCATAAGTAAGTAAAGACAAATATGCATAATATATTCACCAATATCCAACAGAACACAATATTGAAGTTCATTCATAAAAGATAAGCATAACCAGCATACAAACATAGACCAGCAATGAATTTATCAGTTAAGCAACTAAACAAGTCAAAAATGAATCCAAGACATGTACTGAAGGGTGTAAAAGATCATATATTTCATAATCTATCATCAAATACATATAAGAGTTATGATACTTAGCTCACAAACAAGTCCAAAAGACCTCCTAAAGTCCTCCAAAAATCGAACCCTCATTCTGTCTTTCTCTATTCCTCAACAAAAATCAGTTAGGGTTAAAACCCTAACTGCCTTCAACTAACTACTCGATGAGATAAAGCTAAATTACAATTTACAAAATATGATAGTTTTCAAATCATAGTAAACAACTAACTAATTAAAGTGTTTCTCAAAAAAAAAACATAACTGACTAACTGACAAATTCAAAGGTCCTTTGCAGCCTCAGCTAGCAATGTTATTCCATCTAAAGCTTGAGCTTTCTTCTTGGCTCTCTTTTGTTTATCTTCCATGCCTGCTAGTCTTCTTGTGAGCTCTTCATTTTGCTTCTGTAGGCTTTCCACAGTCAACTTCAACTCTGCACAGTGCAAATCAATGGTTCTTTTCTTCTTCAAGGCTTCCTTGGACACTGCTGTCAGTTCCTGAAAATGTTTATTAACATCTTGCAAATCTTCTCTAAGTCTTCTGTTTGCTAAGATCAGCCCATCATTCACTTCCTGCATGTAGTCCCTCTGATGTCTGTATTGTTTAATAGTTTTCTGCAGGTTCTCCCTTTCTGAATCAAATGGCCTCCCTGTTATGGTCTCTTGTGCATCACTTGGCATCCATGGTATATTAAGTTTCCTGAAAATGTCTGCATCTTCTTCTAACAGATTTATAGAAATATCAGGCATATTAAGGTTTTCCTGGATGTTTGTTTCAGCAGGTGTATCTTCATCAATTAACAGCTGGTCCTCATCATAAGAAACTTCAGTTTCTTTTTCTTGTTGTTGTTCCAAAAGTTCATTTCTTAATTCAAGAAATATGGCAGACAGCTTAGGCTCGGGCTGGCTTGAATCTTCAACTGACTGTGATGGATTTTTTCCTTTTGCAAGATGAAGAACTGAACTTCTTACAACTGCTCATTTCTTCTTTTTACTGCTCAATGTGTCAATCTTTGGTTTTACATCATCTAAAGACACCTCATCAAGAACAGTCACCTATTTGGTATTCAAACTAGGGTTAAACAGTTTCTTCATATTCAATCTTAATTTATTCCTTGACCTAGTTTTAGGCCTCCAAGCTGGAGCCAATTCTCCCATCATTTTCAAGCTTCTTCCTTGGTGTTTGATTGTAGAAAATTCCATGACTTCAACCCTATTTTTCTTTCTCCTATGTTTGACTGTCTTGTTTTCTAGAGTGGAAAATTCCTTACATAAATCAACCCTAGCTTCAATTTTGGCAATGGATTGATCCTCCTCTAACAAATAACCTTCATCATCTGACAGGATAGTGATGGGACTCCTTTGCTGGGCTTGAATGTCTTCTTCCTGTATAGCAGCTTTTTCTTTGACAGCAGTTTTATCTTCACTGAAAACTTCTGCTGGTGTCATGTGTTGCATAGGCTGCTCTTTCTCTTCTGTAAACAGTGAATATTTACCTTTAATGTCAGCTGAAAACATTTTAGGTTCATTGTCATCCTTCAAGGGCTCTGGTGTTTCCTCAAGCTTAACCTCTTTCTTGTCTTCAGTCTTGACCTTCTGACCTAGTTTTCTCACTAGGACTTTCCCTTTATCTGCCTGCTTTTTGGTTTGTTGATCCTCTTGTTTAACTTGAAAACCAGACCAGAAAAGGAAGAAATCCCAAGTTTTTCATTCACTCGGCAAGACAGTACTAATGATCAACTTAATCAGTGCATGGTAGAAAATAGATTGGGAAGAATAACCCTGATGTCCCTTGACTCTACTAGACATCTTCTGCAGACTTTTGAATAGGAAGAAAGGAAGGCTCATTTTAGATACACCAACCATATGTTGTAGAAACCTAAAATGGTATTTGAAGACATGCATATCTGCCTTCACGGGTGATATAGCTTTGCAAGATTCTAATGGGTTCCATCCACTCACTTCTGAAATTTTGGATCAGTATGTCTTTGCTCCAGTCTGGGGTAACATTAGGTAACAGATACCTCTGGGCATCAAAAGTGAAAGGTAATTTTTTAAACCACATCTCACCTTCATTTTTTATTCCTGTAGCCTCTGCAACAAGATCCACTGTCAACCTAAACTTTAGAGTGTCAAAAACCACCATGTCATGATTGTAGCATTGTGCAAATTTACAGGAAACCTCGGTGTTATAACCATCTATTCTTTTGAAAAAATCCAGCCACCCAGCCTTTTGGAAAAGTTCTACACAGCCTGGGAATTTCTCAATCCAACTTACATCAGTGGGCTCAGCCCTATTTATTTTGCCACTTTTACCCATTTGCTTCAATCGCTGAACTCTATGACTTCTAGGGTTCTGTCAATGACCTACAGCTACTTTTTCCTCCTCAAAGCTCTTAGGTTTTAATAACCAGCTCTCCTCAATCTTTCTTGACTGTTTTTCTTTGTTCTTTTAATGCAGGATAAGCTTTACCAAAGGCTCAAATGATCTAGGTCACAGAATGCTTCACATTCTTCACTAAGACTGCTGATGAAACTAGCTATCCTCCAAACTGTTTATTTAGATACTGGTTCATCTCCATAAAATATAGCAGCACTTGTGTATTGTAGTTTTATACAAAAGCAACCCTTAATGCCTTTAAATGAAATTGATGAACTATCTCTGTGCAGAAAAAGTGTTACACAAGTAATCTCAGCTGATAGCTTCTTATATCAACTTGTGGTTTCTAAGATCAACTAAAAATTGTTTATTCAATAGATGAGGAAATATAAAAACAATCTTCTGTATGCCCATTTTCTACTCCCATTAGCTTTAAACACTAAAAACAGTAAGCTTTAACACCTAATGAAATTAGGCCTTCCTGCAATTTCAACTATTCGGCTCCTTTGTTGTCTTGTTTACAAGCAGCAAATCAACTTGTGAAATTTGGACACCACAGAATACACAACTCTTCACCCTGTCATCTTTCAGGCCTTGAAAAGGGAAAGGTTCAATATAATGTTTTTTTTCAACCTTCCACTCACCACAGCATCTCAGAATGTCTTAAACAACTATCTCTTCGGCAAGAATCCCATTTAAAGGCATAACTTAACGTTTCCCTTAACTAATTTCACCCGAACAGACTTTACCGAGAAAGCCCCAATTCAGCAGCTATTAATAAGTTATCACGGAATACCTACTTTCTGTCGAGCTGCAGAAGCTTTAAACTAATCCTTGTGCTGTCTAATTGTCCATTTTAGCTATACATGTGTCTCCAAACGTCCAATTTGATTCCAGGTGGCGAGACTAGGAAGCCCTAATTTCCTGTGTAACTGTGAAAACACCGACTATGCTCTGTAACAGCAACTCCGGTTTTTTGGCAAATGTTGTCGGTCCACTTAAGTCTTCAGCCTCGTATTGCATGCATAGAATAACTGCCCTCACATCAAGCCCGGTCTAAAACCTCTATCTGTCATGATGAACTGCGTTCTAGCTGATGATCATCACGATCTCTTCCAGGACACAAACCCACCTGTTTTCATGATGAATACTAGCATAACACGTAGCAAAATCCTTAAATCATGCGATTAGTCACTTAAGAATTGATATCGAGAGAAAATTCAGCTTAAAAATAGGAGAATTTAACATGCGCGATATTCTTGTAGCGCCACTGTGTTAATTTTTTACACTTGCCCTACAAGAATAATTTGAAATCACTTTTAGGGCAATTTTGATCATTTTTTCCACTTTGAATGTAGTTTAGGTGCTAAACTATGCTCTTAGAATATATTTGTGACATTCTTAATCAACATAATGACCTTTAAACCCTTCAAAAACTAAAGGAGGAAAAACAATAATAAACTTAAAGGCAAAAAACTTGAAAATTTCACTAAATACCAAAAAATTCTACAATAAGTGAAAGGATAAACTCAAGAAAATAAGCAAACTAGAATAAAAATGACAATCAAACATAAAAAAGTAAGAAACAAGTTCCTGACTTAACAGGCCCCAAAGGTAACCTAATCGACCTAGTGGTTGAGTTAACAACTCAACGAAAGAATATAAATAAGGAGGTGGCCTCCTCATTTGTTAGACACTCGCTCTCTCATGTGCTCCTTAGGAGAGAGAGTAAGAGGAGGGATAGAGAGCTACTGTAGACATGTTGTTCTTGGGTTATTCTATCTTGTCATCTTATCTTTGTAACAAAACTATTCTGAGGAAGTTTGCGGGGTTTTATCCTTTATGGTTTCCCCGATGAAAATCTATGTGTCTTATGTATCTTGTGTATCTTTGATGTATTGTTGTGTTTCTTATTCTTTTAGATAAAGATCCTAAATAAAATAACTTAGAAAAACTTACACATATACCACTGCGATCCCATGCTTCTCCCATTGTATTAGTCTCCACTTTGTTGTGTTACAATAGAGGGGAAAATGTTGTCAAAGCTATAGCATAGAAAAGTGTAGTTGGAACTATGCAATATAATATAACAAAGCAAAGCTCTGAAAATAAGCTTAACAACAGCGTTGGTATGCAATCCGATAAGTCTGTCAAAAGATATGGTATCTTCAAGTTTTGCACAATCATCCCCTAAAACCCTATGAAATACATAGATTTCAAATTGCGATATATCCCTCTCTTGGACTTAGATTTGAGCAATTTTTTTTTATCACCCAACTTTTAGAAATGAATCTAAATCTCCTATTAGTTTTTAGAGATTTTGCAAGAAAATTCCTAAAAAATCATCTCACTATCGCAACCCTCCTTTAAAAAAAAAATCTACAAAAGAGAAAAAATCCAATAGTGTGGCCCCGCCCCAAGTGGCTCTATTACCAATTATTATGTACCCAATATTGATTTATATCAAACACAAGATATCGTAATAATAAAGAAACACGAGATATTCAATAAACTTCACTTTATTATTATTGAAATGTGGTTCTTACCAAACCCTATTCACTTACCTCTTCGAGGGGGGCTTCATCTTAATGAGTTAAGCTCATAATTTCAATAATTCTTTTTTGCATCTCATAAGGAGAACTCCATTCTTATTTATAGAATCACCATACAATACTAACCTCCTAACCTAGTGGACCTTTAATGAGGTCTCATTACATTTATTTACTAACTTAGTGTACCTTATTTAATAATAACAATATAGTGGACTCAATCCACTTTACATTGAATGGCCTCCACTTCTACACTAATGCCCCCACCCGAACCCCCTATGTAGAGTCATAACAACTCCATTGACTTGATATAGCACTATGTCAAACTTTATTTCCTCTACATATGTTGGTCAAATCAATAACTACACTCTAAAATAAGAACTCCATGTCTTTACACCACCACGCTTATGAATACAACTTCTCATTTAGTGATCTCTATGGGCCAAGTCTCTATACCCATGTTTCTACAATCAAATCCTTTCTCTTGTCAAGGTTGATGATTCCTTGTAGTGTGGTCTTCTTAACCTGTATCAACATCAGGAATAGTTGCTCCCTCAATTAGGTTGTCGACCAACAAACTCATTCGTTATAGTTAGTAGGAACTTTGCCTCATCATTACCAACTTGTGGCTATTTCTTCTGTAATGACCTATGTAATGCCTTAACCAGTTGTTTCTATGTGCACATGAACCAACAATTCACTTCACCATGCATAATCCTTTTCAAATGCTCTCCTCTTCCTCAATTTGTTGATCAACTTACTCATTTTAAATTTCAAGCCTTCATTTGGTCCAACATGGCTATTATATGGTCCCCAAGGCTATGCACATCATCTCTCTTTCTGTAGTCTAGAAGGACTTCAATTTATATAACAATGCAAACATCCACTTCCAAACATTTTGAATAGTATGTAGGAAAAAGTGTGGAAAATAAAACTCTTATAAACTTCAGTATTCCTTCTAATGTTCAATTTTGAGTTAGATTCTAGAGTTGCAATTAGATTGTTGAACCAGTAGTAGTCGGGGCCTTTTAAATCTCACTTGAATGCAAAGTCTATGTATGTTAATGTGCTTCTTCATTTAAGTCCCAACCCTTGTAGAGTTCCAATGTTAAGTCGACAACAACTCATATATTGCATGTAGCATGCTACAATTACAGATTTTCATTTTAGCTTCATTGTTTCTCTCCGCCCTCGATTTCTTGACAAATATATGCTCAATGGAGGTTGCAAGTTTCCATGAATGAGAAACTTGGATCATATATTAGCAAGAGTTAGTAGCAGTTGGATTAAATAGGGTAGGGTCGAAAAAAGATGAAGCTATGTGAATTGCAAGTATAATTCTAAGAAATCATATCTCTATTGTGTGTAGAAACCTTGACAAATCTTTATGAACCAAAAAACGACATTTCCAGGTAACACGTCTTGGGGGAACCACCCAAACACTTCTCCTCATTTTGAGGATGGTGCCTACGACAAACCCTAGATTCCTTAGAGCACAAGGACAGATCAACAACTCATGAATAGATCAAATATAGCTCACTAGCTAGAGGTTTACTAGGAATAGACATGTCACAAAGTTAGATTTGAACCCAAGTGAGGAGGGTAGCGACTTTTTCTCACAACCATTCAAGTTACACCCAATTGACACAAATACACAAAACAGCAACTACAACAATTAAGCAAATATGTTGTCATGTTTTGAAGTTTTTATAGCTTTTATATATACTATCAAAAAATTAGAGATATCCAAGAGAATATTCTTATAGAATTGGCAAATCCTTTCAAGGAAAAAATGGAAACACTATCCAAATGGAAAATATTAGTAGTAAAAATTTCACCATTGGATAATCTTAAGTGAAACTCGAATGCAAGTAAAATTTAAAAAGTAGAATAGCATAAGAAGAATGAGAGCAAAAGCCAAAAATAAACAAAAGATTTAGCGACTTTGAAAAATGTTAAAAATACATTATTTATAGGAAATGTTGGATATATATGAGATTCATACAGTTGTAATGAGCTTGGCTACAACTCAAAAAGAAAAATTACTAATGATAATTTCAACTACTAGAAAAAAAAAAGAACAAAGGGAACATCTATCGAAAGCCCAAGGGCTCTGTGTAATCTTTGTTGCAAATTAGTTTTATAAGTGACCCACCCGTCAAGAGACAAATCAGCATTCCATACAAGGTATTTGTGGGCACACTACAAAATATATACACCACCAACACCAGCTAAAAGAGTTTGACATATAGCATATCCAGAAAAGTAAAAGAAATTCCACATACATAATGCCACAATAACAAGCATATATTATAGATTTTTTAGTTTCCATAGGCAGTCTTTGGATTCTAAAAGGAAACATACAACTTAGAGAGCATGAACCAGTGTTGTAGGACTCGCGATTAAAACCTCCTGATTACAATTTCTGATCTGATGGTGAGCAGATGGTTTTTCCAACTCAGATGAGTCAAACTAATAGTTGACCAAGATTGACTCAGTCAATGCAAGTTTGACTCATCCAAGTCCCCTCGCTGCCATTAAAACCCCTTTTCAGTGTGATTTCTGTCATTTTTTCAGCCTATTTCAACAAAATTTCTCTCCGCTGCTTGACTGCAAGTGACAAACGGAGCTACAGGAGGACAAAGTAACCCCATCTAGGGCATCAACCCACAGTTATTGGCCATCCATGAAATTTTGGACATCTATTAATATTATGCATTGTATGTATATGGCTTTACTGAATGAGTGAAAATTGTTCTTTTTCAAATCAGAATATGTGTATATCTTTATTTCGTGTACTTAATGAGTTTTTCACGAGCTTTTTGCAATTTATTCTCAATCAAATTCAAACTCTTTACTCTTTTTCCTTTCCAAGTTTTGTTGATTCTGTCTGGGGACTTTGGTATGAACTTTTGCCTCTATCTCTATCGAAGAAGACATGCTCCTACCTATCTAAACTTATGTAAACCCTATCTGACCGTTTAATTATTTATTTAAATTGTGCAAATTACAAGTAACTCTAACTTCTAGAGCTGGCGTCTGTCCTCAACAGATGTCATCATGATTATGACGAGGAGAAATCACTTAGAAACATTTAATCCAAATGTACCCTTTAGTCAAGCAAAATCACTTATTAAGCATGGGAATTTTTTTCTAATTCTTCTTATTTTAATGCTTGGTTTAGGAAGTTTCATCAAAATTGTAGGTTGTTGAGTAATGTCCTTCAAGCATCAACTTCGAGATTCAAGGTAGAGGCAAGGGCTAAAAACCTAGAGGAGGGGGGCACAATGTGTGATTGATGAATAGGATCCCAATACAGGATTAATAGTTCACTCTTGCATAATTGTATGTTGGACTTAAAAGCCTCAAATAATGTGATGCCCTTTAGAATCATGAAGAAATAGGGTCCTCAGGTCACATTTCCCCATTACAACATCAATGCCATGGATTCCCACAATGTTGAAGTGTGTTAAATCATTGAAGAATTAGATTGTATTTACATGGAGCAGCTTAAACTGTATTTACACACGATGAATTATTATTGTCGAGATTTATCATTTTTATGGCCTCGATGTCCCCCGTCCCCCCGAATTTCCCTAAATTTTGGGGGTGGTCTCCACATGTCCTCAATGTGCTTTTCCCCGCTCACACGCTCCCCCGTCCCAGAAACTTGGGGGAACATTGTTAATAAATTTCTTTAATACGCTTGACTTCTGACAACCTGCTTAGATTTTCATTGACTTCCTCTTATTGGTTCCCTAGCAGTGGTCTATTCAACTTGTCTACTAGAGCTTAACAAACCAACCATGAATGGATACATAGAAGTCAGATTTTTATAAACTTTTGGATCTGATTCATCGAGAGACAATGGGTATAAAAATGCAGGTCAAATGGCAATGCCTCCTTACCGATCACAAACTTCAAAGTAAATACTTCAAAGAAAATACAAAATTATAGAAATGAATTATCACTTATTTTGATATCTGAAGTTAGTTTTCTGTTACACTGCTTTGAGAGATAAATTTAGTTTATTCTATTTAGTTGTTAAATCGTTGATAATGACTTTAACTTCTACACTTATAAAATGTAGGTCTAGTCGAGATGAATAACACAAGTTTCTTTAATATGCACCACTTAAAGTTTTTTCCACTTATTAGGGTTGTTTAAAAAGAAATAAGTCTTTTGTGAGCTCTTTTGTTATGCGGAAAGCCATGGTGCAAGTTTACCCCTCTTGGGGAATTGGCTTGCATGAAAGATTGGAAATGGTAAGAAGGTTAGGATACGACAGGACCCTTGGATAGGCAGTTCTGGTTTTCATTTACTATCTAACAATGTCTTGAATGTTCTTAACCAACAAGATATAGTTTCTTTAGCTGATGCTGCAGCCTTAAGCATAGGATCTCTGTGGCAGTTTGAATGGGAAAATGCAGAGGACTTAGTTTGGCAGGGGCAGAATCTGAGGAATGGCAGAGCTTTATCTCCAGAACTTATCAAAGCTCCAGTCAACTCAGAGAAGATGATGATGTGTTGTTAGTATGGTCTTGGAGTCCAAATGGTCAGCACACAGCTACTCTTGGTTAGAAGGCAATGTTTCTAGCAGATGATCGAGAAGAATGCTGGTGGTGCAAGCCATTTTGGAAACTAAAAGCACCTACGAAGTCCAGATTTTTTCTATGGTTGGCTTTAAACAATAAATTTAACATCAGAAAATTGGCAGAAAAGATCATGGCAAATACCCAGTTTGTGTGTGTTCTATGCACAGCTGAGGGAGAATCTACAAAACACCTGGTAAAGGACTGCCCTTTTGTCAAAGAGGTCTGGAAGGAAGTCTCGACTCTTACTAGTAGCAATGGCAAATGGGAAAATTTTATAGTCTGCTGGACTATTTGCCTTCAGATTACGAGAAACAAGATCCTATTCCAGGACCAATCCTTTTCTCCCCTGGATGTTTTTTACAATATTAAATACATCTATGGTGATATCAAATTGGTTCCTCAGATGAAAAGCTTACAAAGCAGTGACCCTCCTGCACTTGATAAATCAGTTGCTTGGGGATAATTTGATGGTGCCAGCTAGGGCAACCCTGGCACTTGCGGTGCAGGAGGTGTTCTTCAATTTCCAAATGGTTCAATGAACTTCATCATTTTCCTTCAAAAAAGGTTTAGGAAGAGGCACAAATAATTGGCCTGAATTTCATGCATTAATTGACTAATAAATTTAGCTCTTGATAAAGGTTTGACAGACTACAAGCGCTTGATATATCTTTACTTGTCATTGAATCGGCAAAGGAACTTACAGATTGCAGAATTCATCTTTGCTCTCCCTGCTTGAACAGGGACGGGCAGCTGCTGGTCTTTTTCAGGAGATAACCGTTAAGCACACTAAGAGGATACGTAGCATGGATGCAGATTCCTCATCAAAGCAAGCAGTCTTCAGTCAAGTTGGCACTCTGGTGGTAGAGGAGACAAGAAGCAGAGGGGCTTTGCCTCTAAGGATCTCTGCCTCCTCCCCTTCTACACACTGTTCAACTCTGTGATGAAAATATAACTATCTCTGAAACTTTGCATATGTACTAGCAGTTCAATGTTTATTTTCAATATGACTGTACCCAAGATTTATTGAAGTCATAGGCCTTCAGGTCTAGGAATGCAGTCTTTCATCTATTTGTTGCAGTCCTTGATATTATAGGTATCGTCCCAATCTTGCAAGTCAAGAAATGTATTATGTCATGGGGGAGTAGAGTTTTTAGCAGGTTGTGGGGGGGCAAAAATGGACTTTCAATTTGAACCTTGGTGTTTTTGGTTCTATGCTCCAGCATTTCCAGAATGTAACTTATTTTCTACTTGAGATAACAAGTTACAATTTTTTTCTTGGAAAAAAACTACATAGTTTTGATGTCTAAATATAAAAATACACAAAAAAAAATTATTTTTTCTGTTTTCCAGTTATGGCAGTGTCATAAGCACTAACCAAGGGCTCAGAATAGCTCTGATACCATTCTTGGAACACCCAATGAAAGAATAAGCGTGAATGCTCTATTTTTCCTTAAGAATGTAAAAATATAAATACAATGATGTGACCCTTGGTTTCTTAGTCCAAGAGGTAGAATAAGTGTGAATGCTTTATTTTAATTAAGAATGTACACATATAAATACAATGATGTGACCCTTTGGTTTCATATTCCATGAGAACTCTTGGAATATGAAACCAAGGGTCACATCATTGTATTTATATGTTGGAATATGAAACCAAGGGTCGCATCATTGTATTTATGAGCATACATTCTTAATGAATAACAGAGCATTCATGTTTATTCTTCCATCAGGTGTTCCAACAGTGGTGTCAGATCTATTCTAATCCCTTGGCCTGTACTTAGAACACTGCTATAATTGTCCTCCCCGCCATACAGTCTACTTGCCACCTCTGTCCTGCTCAATTTGCAAAGCTAAGCACTAGACATTACCCTAAATTTATCTTTACATGCGTACGGATTGATCCTAGCTTGACAGTCTACCATGCATGATACTCCTCATACCTGTGCATGATATTCCTCTCTACCTACCAGTGATACTACTCTCTTGGAATATGAAACCAAGGGTCACTTCATTCTCACCACATAGCAGAAGTTGAAGTCTTCTACTAAGTGGTAAAAATGAAGTGCTCTCTAAATTGATGGTTTTAGGATGACCACAAACTCGATGGATTTGGATTACCACAAACTAAAAAGGTTAGTAGAAGCAACAGAGGTTGATATCTCCTACTAAATAGTGGTCTAAGGCTGACCACAAACTTTGGAACTTGGCACTAACTTTGGTTCTGGTTCAGCGGTTGCCTCTGGAACTTGGCTCTAACTCTGGTTCAAGCTCAACGGTTCCCTCTAGAACTTGTCTCTATGGCTCAACGGTTCCTTCTGGAAAAGGGTGGTTTAAGGATTGTTTCCCACCAGATTGTCTGCAGTACACCATGCTAAATGTGCCAAAAAGGGAGGGTCTTTTTCATTGTGAAGGCCAAATTGGTGCTTGTTTATGTAAAAGTGTTGGTCTAGCAGTGCTCATGACCCTTGCTCTCATTATGGCAGGTCCTCTTGGTTCTCATTTCAAGAAGTGTTGGCTTAGTGGCTCTGCTAACTAACCCTTGATGGGTCCCTCGTCATGTTGGGCATTTCAGCCCTAGGTAGGTGTTCCACTGCACCTTGGGATGAATCCATTAGGACACATGGCTTCAAGCTCCTAGCCACACTAATGTTTTATGCTTTGTAGAGGTGATTGCGCTTGTAAGGGTTGTCATACCCGCCTTAGCACACCCCTCATGGATACCCCCTTGGACCTATTTTTGTTGTATCATCCTTCCCTCTTAGTCATCTAAGTCCTCAAGAGCAAAATGCCCACCTTCCAAGCAATCAAGAAGAGGTCATACCAACCAAATGAGGAGGATGTTGAGGGCAAAAGACAAATGTTGGGGTTAGATGGGGCATTGCGTCCTCCTTCCAAGCTCAACTTATCATCAAGTTGAAGCATTATATCTTCTTTTATCATTATTTCATGTTTTATGAGGTTTAGTCCCCGGATTGTGGATGACAAACCCTAAAAAATATTAAAAGTCAGTTTAAAGACAAATTAGGTAGGTCAGCTTAAAGAAGGTTTAAGTTAGCATTTTCAAGTATAAATAGGATAAAGTTTATAATCAAGATCGTGGAATTAATATAGATACCTTTTCTCTTTCTTCTTGTGTACATGAGCTAGTCAAGTAGTGCACACTTCCTTTCTTGAGCATTCTAGGGTTTCAAGGGATGATTTTTTATGTTTAAAGCAGGGTTGCCAAAGCTTCCCCCCCCCCCCCACGGATCCGACCCCGGAACCTCGCTCCGAGCGAGTTCGCCCCCGAAGCGTCCTAGGAACCGCGCACCGGAAAAACGGAACCTCGAACTGGTGAAAAAAAACACGCTTCCTGATTTTTGCAATTCGTTTTGGCCAATTCGTGACGGAACCGCGCGCCGGCATCTCAGAGATCGCGCGCCCTCAGTTGCAGAACCGCGCGCCCGAAAATCCAGAACCGCGCGCTGGGCGAGAGGCCGCAACTTCACTTTTTGTTTTCTTTTTTTTTTATTTTTTTTTTCTAATTTGGTTTTGTGGGTGGGCCCTAGGGCTTTCTTAGGGTTAGAGAGGGGAGATAAAGCCCAATCTCTCCCTCTTCTTCCTCATTGTTTCATCTTTGAGTTGGAGTGGAGAGCTTGAAGAGGATTGGTGAGAGCTTGGAGAGCTTGGTGTTGGAGCAAAGTTGGAACTTGGAGAGCTTGAAGAGGATTTGTGAGAGCTTGGAGGAGACAACAAAGGGCTCCATCTACTTGCAAATCATTGGAGATCAAGATTTAAAATAGGTATGCCCAATATGTATTTTTGTTGAAAACTTGAATATTGTTCACAAAAATGTCTTGTTTATTATTGTATTTTTGTTTTCTCCTACATTTTCCCATTCCCTCTTCCTCCTCATTCTATTGCAGGTTGTTCAAACTTCAAAGTTTCAAACTTGATCTAAAACTTGAAGAGAATGTTTTTCTTTTGGTGTTTGCTTCCATTTTTGGTTCTCATGGTGTTGGTTGGGAGTAGGCATGTGCATCAAAATGAGGAATC
>LPNX010762636.1:220625-306105 GCA_001517045.1 Pseudotsuga menziesii
CTCTGGCAACACTGGTTTAAAGGCTTTTCTACTATCTTTCGAGGCTTGTCTAAGGTGAAAGAATTCTTGGAAGGTTACTCTCTTCTCTTTTATTCCTCAATTGTGGTAAGATCATCCAAGGTGAGAGTAACCAAGGGTTTTTATGCATACTGGTATAGTCTTGTAAGCGAGAGACCCGCTCTCTCTTGTGTTGAGTCTTGGCATGTTTCTTTGCCCTAATTAGGTCCAAGCTAACACAACCTAGAGTTTCTTGGCTTTGCCCTAATTCATACAAATATTGGATTGCCAATTCTTAGGAGGAATGTTAACCCCGATTTCTCGATGCCCAAAAGGAAGAAGACCTAGCTCTTATTCCCTCATCTTCATTTAACTCTCTTTTTATCAAACTCCATGTACTATATATTGCATAAAATACAAAAAAATCAAAAATATAAAAACCCTAAATAATCAAACATTTTTTAAAAATCCAAAAAAAAATATTGTTGAAATTGTTTGTACTTCTTCAATTCTCAATTAGTTATTGTTGTTATTATCTAAAGTAATCATAGCGCCGAAAAATCCATAAAAAGTTGAAAAAAAAAAGTTTTTTGGCAACTAAAAAAGCCCTAATTTAGGGTGATGTCATCCCTGGAGAGGGTGACATTACTCTTTAGGAGATATTGCAGATCTGTTTCAGTTGTTTCGCATGTCCATCTTGACAGGAATATCATACCCTAGGGGTTGGAGAAGTCTCCCAACTCATCTCCAAGTCATCCAGGGTGACCCTAGGGAGTTTTACCATTTTTTAAGTGCTAAATCAAGTTGCTCTACCCTTACTGCAGAAAATTGCAGACCTGAAGGTTAAATCAGTCCCAAAACGCAGCAATCCTCTCTTAGAACAAGTACACCATAGGGGGGATTGAGTCTCCTCGGGTCATTAATCGTCGGAAGGTATTTTTCGAGATATTTCTACAATTAATTTTGAGCTTTCTTACATATTCATGTTGCTGGTTTTTACTGCAGGAAATTGATTTATCTTATTACTTAATCGACATCAAGTTTAAATGCACCTAAACCTTCTCTATCGTTAGGTATTTTATTGCATATCTTATTAACTCCAATAAGGCATTGGTCTACTAATACAGTGGGAAGGTCTTGTAGAGATAGGGTTGTTCTCCTTGAATAAAAACAGACAATATTTTTTAGCATGATCATGATCGAATGATTTAGGACATGTTCTTGAAACTTGGTCACCTGAAATCTTCTCTCGACAGTGATTGATGTCTCAAGAAACAAGAGCTAGAAAGTTCAAGGTTTTCCCTCATCTTCCTATTCAATGTACTCCTCATGTACCCATTAGACCTTGAATCATCCAATCTCAAAGATAAGCGTGGCATGATATCAACTGTATATGCGGCAAGATATCACACAACCATGTGTGAAGATTTCACCATCTATGGGGACTCGAGTCAGGACATATCCGACAGCAACCTATGCCCCTTTGTCCATTAGATGACTCTTGAGACTCTGTATCACATTTCCTTTGATGTATGAGATCATATATGCAGTTACAAGTGTGGGCAACTGAAACAGACCATTTGACAACAAATCCAGAGATGCCGAAAAGCCATATGTAACCACGACCCAATTAAATACTTTATAAAATGCTCCAAATTGTCCACATGCACGAATGTATCTTCTCCTAGGCCATATCTGAGCTTCATTGAAGACCTCGAATCCGCTTTCATGTCACTCATTTCCATTCCTTGAGATTCCAGGGTTTAAGACTCAAAAGAAGTTGTGTTATCGAAAACAACGAAATGTAAAAAAAAAAGATGTCGGGGATCGCTTTCCACGGGAACAGAGGATAATACCTAATGAGCACAAAGCTTTGATGATGTAAAAAGGTGAGGCAAATTGAAAATGAGAAAAGCTAGATCATGACACAGAGGAATGATGAAGAGTTCACACACAATAGAGGAGTATCACGCACAGTAGACCATCAAGCTAGGAACAATCCATACACACGCAGATATAAAATTAGGGTAACATCTAATGCTCAGCTTGCAGACTGAGCGGGATGGAGCTGGCAAGCAGACTGCATGCCAGGGAGAACAGGGAGGACAGTTATGGAAATGTTCCAAGCACAGGCCAAGGGCTAATAATAGCTCTGATACCACTGTTGTAACACCTAATGAAAGAAGAAGCATGAATGCTCTATGTTTCATTAAGAATGTACACATATAAATACAATGATGTGACCCTTGGATTCATATTCCAAGAGGTCTCTTGGACTCCCCTATGACTTTTCATAATCACCAAACACAATTTACCAAATCCACAAGGATTAGGTTTTCAACAGGAAGAATCCATAAAAGTCATATCCAAATACCAGATCTGTACTGGATACAGATCCTGTGTAGATTTAGTCGGTTTTTGGGTTGTATCTGCACTGGATACAAATCTGTATAGATCCAATATCATAGGTGCTTGAGGTCTAAATCCTAGACATGCTTGAAAGAGTGATTTATTGGGGGAGATGTGGATGCCTCTGTTCAAACTGTGTTGAACATATGGCAACAACTCTTTGCATGTCTTTGGGGATTGATGATTGTACAGTCTTGAAATCTGTAACACAATCCTACTCCCCTCTTCCGTCTATCTGTGGGTGAAAGGTTGTGCTTTCCTTCAACTTAGTGAGTACGAGTGGCCATAGTATGTTCAAAAGATGACAAAGGGATCTACTTTCCACACTTGAGAGAATAGAGATCATCAATCTGAAATTTGCCTGAACATGCTTGGAGATTAAGTTTGTTGTCTGCTGCCCTGTTACTGTTATTATAAACAATATTGGTGTTGACATCTTGTTGAATTTGTCAACTATGACCAAAATGTAATTGTTCTATTTGAGATGGCTAGGAAGTCCATTGAAAGAGACTCCCACGGTTTGGTCACTACTCACAATGCTGCATGGTGGCCTAGTTTTCTGATTGGTTTTTCTATGATGCATAATGAGCAACCACTCAACAGTTTCTCTACATATTAATCCATCTTGGGCGAATGGATGTATCTCTATCTAATGTTGGCCTGACTCACACAATAACCAACAATTTTGTGGCAGTGAATATTTTTAATCAACTATAGTTGCTGCGGTTGTGGTACACATAATGCGTTGATCTTCTACAGTACTCCATTTTCCATATCATAATCCTTACACTCCTTTATCTGACCTGCAGTTGACCTACACAGCCAATTGACAATGTTGACAAAGTCCCCACTGCTTTTATACATGTCATTGAAATCTACAAACTCAATCAACCTTCTTTGTGACAAGTTACTTAATGTTGTTAAAGGGAAATGAGACAAGAAGTCAACCACTTTGCTTTGTGCCCCCCATTTATATCGAATGACTAGGCTGAACTGTTTGTTACCAGTTAAGTTGTACTTAGTTGAACTTTCAAGTGGGTGGGAAAAGTTTGAACATCTCATATGTTCATCATCATTGTTCTGAAGTCCATCGGGCCTTTCATGGCCCTTTTTTTGCTTTTTTCACATGTTCTTACCCTCTGGGGATTTGTAATAAAGTGTCGTAAAATGATGACTTTTTTTAAAAGACTTGGCTTTCCTAGGACTTAAACATCAATCCGGGTATTCCAAGGTGTTTTTCCTTGTTAATTATACTTTGCTTTTCAGCGAGGTATAATTTTCAAGTTTTTTACCTGCTCCTTCAAAGCTGGAATGCTCATCATGGTGGCTAGGCCTTAAGAGGTTATTAAAGTCTAGGTCAAGGTTACTTGGGAGCGGGAGCGGGAAGCGGAATTTTTAGAAGCTTCTGGTTTGGAAGCGTTTTTTATATAATATATATTTTTAATATATTTTGATGCATATATGCCAACAAATGCTTGTAGAATGTTGAACTAGTCATAGAAAGCATAAAAACATGAAATAAACCATAACATGATAAATCATAATACCATATAACATCATTCATCAACCATCAATGATTCAATCAATTATCATATACAAGTGAATTCATCAAACATGGGTCCATTATCCATAACATCAAGTTATCAACCTTACAACTTGAGAGTTCAACTTCAAACTTCAAACCTGAATTGCCATGTAATGTTCAAAAATATACCATAATAAATATAAAAGAGTCAATGACTCAAGTTCTCGAATCCCAACAGTGCAGAAACTTGAAAGTACTGTAAATAAGAAAAGACAAGAAAAGTAGATTTTATGGATGTTTCCTCTTGCCACGGGAAATATCTAATTTCTTTTGCCATTGTCTATGTTCATGAACAAAGGGAGTGGGATTTGCATCCCTAATAGCCACCGATGTTGAGCGGCTTGAGCCACGTCCAAGACTTGATCCTGCATGACCCCCCCTCACTAATGCAGGTGGGGGTTGTGAAGTTGAACCTGGGGGCAAAGGAGGTGGTGGCATTGTTGTTGCTACTGTTGTTGCATGGTCATCCTCATCACCCAAAAGCTCTTCCTCCAAGCACTCTAAAGTTAAGGTTCCATCCTCCAAGTTATGCTCCTCTGGATTGTTGTCCCAAGTGACATATGATCTATCGGTTTTGGCCCGCTCACAGTAATGAGTCAACAACCTCAAGTTGAAATGTACATAAACCAAGCTTTCTGCCCGATTTTCATTTAATCGATTTATTTTCACCAAGTGGATGAAGCTATAGGTGCTCCAACACCTTTCTACAGAGGAACTGTTTACCATCTGTGAAAGCACTTTGCTTGCCAATTTATGCAAGCGTGGGCATGATGAGCCATACATGCTCCACCACTCAATAGGAGGCGCCCTATCTCGATCTTTTCTAGCATGCAAAGTACCAAACGAACCAATCTCACTGACGTATTTGCTTAATTCACTACGCAATAAGGCACAGTCCTCTTCATCAGGGACCAACTTGTCTATAGCAGCCATGTACCCAACCTATACCTCTGGATCTGTGAGGGGCTTTCTCCTAACCCCACCCCCTGGTCCTGGTTTGGCCAACCAAGATGGAGAATAATATTTTGGTGTTAATACATATGCTAAGGCATGCAGTGGAACGTTGAGATGATCCCACCTTTTGACCACATGTGTGTGAATATGGTCATACAGGATGGGATCCTTCGATTCAACAATATCTTTAATCTGGCCCAACATGCTATCCATCTACTCATACACCTCCCCAATTACCGGCTTATTTGTATCTGCAAACCGAATCATGTGATAAATGGGCTTTGTGAACTGCAAAACAAACTTGACACTTGCCCAAAATTGACCATCAAGAACTGTGTCTTCCATGTCCTGAAAATCACGCCTGTCAGATGTAGATGTAGCCCTATCTTTCAAGACTTTCCATGATTCACTTGATACCATGCTAGCCAATGCCTCTCTTACTTTCAAAAGGCGCCTGAAGGTGAGGTAATAGATAGCAAATCTAGTCTTTGCTATCTTTCATAGCTCTAACTTTGAGTGAGCGCGGAAAATGCCATGGGCATTGCTATGGTTGGTAATAAATCTTATCATGTGCTTAACCTTTTTGTACATTTCACCAATCCATTTGTATTCATTTTCCTTCAACTTAATAATGTCATGCATCAAAAGGTTCAATGTGTGAACCATACACCCGGACCAAAATATGTTGGGTTATTTATCTTCAATGATTGCTCCTGTTGCCTTACAATTAGTAGCATTATCTGTTATGACTTGGATGACATTGTATGGACCAATAGCTTCAATGTTTTTGAGTAGGAGTTCTGCAATGTTCATGCCAGTCTTAAATTTATCTGAGTAGTCATGTGCCGAAAGGAAGACTGCACCAGTAGCAGAGACACCAAGAACATTTATCAATGGCTTACCTTTCACATTGGTCCAACCATCTAATACAATTGATACCCCATACTCATTCCAAGCATTTGTGAATTGCCCCAAAGCATTTTGGATCTTGGATTTTTCCTTGTCAAGCCCCACAGTTCTAGCTTTGTCATACCCGAGGCTCTTGTATCCTGCTGGGGCAGTGCGGATGGCCTCTACCATTTCATGCCAATAGGGTGAGCAAAGAACATTGAATGGTATGCCACATGCATAGAAAAACCGATACACTTTTGAATCCACGTCATCCTTACCACCTTGATCAAGGAAATTTGATATTGTCCTGCGGCTGCCACGTGATTGCATGGGAGAGAATCCACTGCCTTGGGTGGATGGGCCTCCAGTTCTTGGTGAGCATGAAAGGTCATGGTCATCGGATGATCATTTTGATGTGTTTTGTGCTTCAAATTCTTCCTTCTTATAGATGGCTCTTTGTGTTGATACCACATTTGGGCAAACACAAACTCCTACAGTTTTTCTTTCATCACATGGCATGTGCCCACATAGCTGTCTTCTCACACGGGTATATGAACCTGTGTATGTCTTGTTACAATGGGGGCAAACAAATTTGGTGGTTCCACCCCCTCTAGTTCCTTCCTGCCTTGAGACATATTTCCACGAGGGTGTGGGGTCCTCTTTGGTTTTCTTTCGGCTTTGCCCCTCCTCTTCCCCCTCCTCTTCCTCCTCCTCCTCCTCCTCTCCATGGTATGTGCCACTTCCCACCTCTTCATCCTCTTCCTCATTCCTCCTCCGGTTTCCAACCACCACCATCAAAATAACAAATGGAACCAACAAAATAAACCATAAACCCATCATCGTGGTTGATGCCAAATGAAACTAGAGATTTAACCTATTGCCTGCAATAGAATGAGGGAGAAACTAGAGATTTAAGTTTTTAACAATGTACATTCTAGTCACTAGATTCTAGACTCTAGAATGTATATTCCAAGGCCAAGCATTCAAATTTCATACTATCATAGAAATCAAAGGTCAAAAAGTTTCAAATTTTAACACAAAAAAAATGACAAATGTTTAATTTACAAACTTACAAAGAACTTAGAAGGTTGTAGAACCTACCTCTTTGGCTCCCGCTCTCCAATGGTGGCAAGTTGCAACTTTCTCCTCTCCTCTCCTCTCCTCTCTTCTCTTCTTCTCTTCTCTTGTCCTCTCCTCTTCTCCTTTCTTCTCTTGCAAAGTGACAATGAGGTAGGAGAAGAGGGCTTTATCCCCCAAAGCCCTCCTCCTTCCCTCCAAAACCCCTTTTCCTCTCTTCCGCAAGCGTGGGCAACGCTTGGGCAGCGTTAAACGTTGGAAGCGTGCTTGGGAGCAACGGGAAGCAAAGGGGGAGCGTAAGTGGGAGCAAAGCGAAAGCGAATGCTTCCTGAATTGGCAAGGAGTGAATTTTTGGGATGGGAAGTGCGCTTTGCATTTCGCTTCGGATTGGGAGCGAAGCCAAAAGCACGATTCGCCTTAGCTCTCACAGCGCTTCGGTCCAAAGCGAGCTTCTGGAGCAGGGACGAGGGGGGGGCACTTCCCTGCAACATAGGTCTAGGTATCAATGTATATTACTATGCTAGGCACTATTTTAGAGTCATATGAACATGTGTTAGGTCTCCCTAGGTTTATTTTTGCTTTTCACAAAATAAATTTTCCTGTAAAAACAGAGAATTTTTTAAATGTTTTAATTGTAAAAAGTCATAAAAAAGTGGTCAGGAGGTGAAATTGGCCATGGAGGTGCTCTTTTTCTAACTCAGAGCACCCACTATACCTATGAGCCCACTTTGGGATTAATTTGAGTGATTATCTATCACTTAAATTAATTTTCTCTCGAAAATGTCTAAAAGTGTCAAATAATTGGGAAAAATCAGCATCCCATGACTTATACAAACATGTATTGGACAAGTTTCATTCATCCGGAGTGGTGTCAAAAGTTTGGTGAAGCAAAGTTGAGTTGACGAGAGCCAAAATGGGTAATCAAATTCTTGATTGAGATCTCATTTTGATGAGGCCATTTGCTCATAAACAGGGTGCATTCCTCGTGTGTGAGGTGTCTTTTTGTGAGAGGGGGTGCATATGTTTGATGAGAGGTGGCACAAATTAACTCCAAGCCATCTCTAGTGAACTCCAATCATTCCTAAATCAGCTCAATCGTTTTTTACAAGTGTCGATGAAGATCTCCCTTGGAGAATGTGCCCCCTTTCCCCATTGTGACTATTTAAGCAAGCTCTTGATCTCTCATTTCTCATGGTCAAAGTGTTGTTGAAATTGTAACTTCAGAAGATATTCTATTGTATATTATTATTGTATTTTATTGTACCTTTGTCGAAGATGTTTTTCCACCGTTCGAGGATGTTACGATTGTATTTGGTCATGCTAGAATATCGAGATAAAACCTTCGTTCTAAGTCGGGGCAATAGTCCCCTAGAAGAAATATTGTAAATTGTATTTTGAGTCTCCCAAGAGGGAAGTTGGCCCAGTTAGGTTTTTAGGTCAGTCACTTGTAAAGTATAAATAGGGAGGCACCCTCCCTCATTTGGACACACATCACTCAAGCAAGTTCGCTCAAGAGAGAGAAAGACAAGTGCACCAGTGAAGGAGAAGAAGAAGTTGTTGAAGACATCTTATCTTTGGGTATTCTATCTTGGTTTGACATTGTACTAAGTGACAAAACTATTCTAAGGAAGTTGCGGGGTTTTCTCCTTTATGGTTTCCCCGAGGAAAATTTTTGTCTTCTTGTGTATTGTTGTGCTTGTCTATCTTTTAGTTTAAAGATCTAACCTAATTGAATTAAAGTGCAAACTCTAACATGGTATTAGACCCACTCTAAAAGAAGGCACTATGCAGTTGCGGAAACTAGGGCTTCCAAGTTCTAGCAACTTACTCCACAAATTTTCCAAAAAAGAGGACTAGGATAACTCACCTCAAGGAAGCACATCTTTTGGTGGAGAAAGATTCCAGTTTGGAGAAGTTTCAATTTTGACCTAATCACTACCAAAGTTTTAAAAGTCGAAACCAGGAGTCGAACCGGTCGAGGGCCAACTCGGACCAAAACGGGAATCGGTAATGAATCAAAGCAATTTGATTTCAATGAACCGAGCTATTAAATAATACAAAAAAAATTACAATTTTAATGACAAAAATTATATTTAACATTCCAAAATATGATTTCAAACCATTTGATGATTAGAGACATAATATGCAAAGTCTAGTTATATATATATATATATATGGGTTACAAAATAGCACCAAGTGCACTACATAGATAAAGTAGCGAGGTAAAGTAACTAAGGCAAGTTGAGTATAAAAGTTTGGGAGACAAGCGGAGTATCCAAGTCGAGTATCCCTGCACAGTAGCCCAGTCGAGTATCTCAGCCCATAAATTGAATCCATCCCGCAAATTATAGATAAAGTTCCTAAAATGTAAATCTTTGTTAGTAAAAAATCCATTTGATAATCCTCGATGAGTCATCCTCGCCTTGTACTTACTAAAATCGAGGTTTAAACTCTATCTAGATGAAAATGAAGAATGATAAGATTTTTGAAGATATGTTCTACGCAAAGTCCCAAACTATGTTCCTGTTCCCAACTGTGGTGTTGAAGATGCCATAAGTGGATCCACTCGGAACCCTTTAGGTGCGGATCCAAGTTTTAAAACATTGATATTAGCTTATCCATTTTATTTTTTTCCACAAACCTTAGGAATAAATTATATCTATTGACTGTTGTCCACGGAGATGTTTGGACACTGGCCAGCCGGTTAGTTACAGGCTCAGACAGCTAGGACCAGTTCGATAACAAACCGACCGGTTCAGGTCTCAAGCCGACCGATTCGTTACCGAACCAGTCCCCGATATGGTTTTTGTCCCGGTTTAATCCTCCAAGTTGGTTGGTCGATCAGACCGACCAGTTCCAGTTCCAGTCTAGCCTGTTTTTAAAACACAAATCACTACTGCAAGAGGAAACTAGGGCATCAAGATTTTGGAGTTTCCCTCCACAGAATTTGGAAAAGGACCTCATTGGACAACTTACCTCAAGGAGGCACATCTTTCTATCTAGACAGAATTTCAAGATTCCAAGTTTGGAAAATTAGGGTTTCTCTATGGAACCCTAGGTCAGCTAGATCCAGAATCAGCTTGGGCATCTCAAATTGGTAAGATCTATTCCATTGCTATTTCCATTTGAAGTTCTCATATCAAAAGGATGAATCACACCAAGGTTGAGGATAAGCTTGAAGGAGCAGATAACTTCCGAGCATGGAAGTATAGAATCTTTCAGAAACCATTTCGTCCTACTTCACTAGGGTTTCTCAAATCAAGGAGCAACTAGAAACCATTGAAGAAACTATTGAAGGAAAGATCATGATGACTGCCTTGAATGGACTTCCAAGGTCATGGGACTCATTCATTCAAGGAATATGTGCTAGAAAGAAACTAATTAAATTCGGCAAACTATGGGAGGAATTCACTCAAGAAGAAGCTCGTTTAGTATCAAGAGAAGAGAAGATGGGAGCAAGTGATGATCAAGCTCTAACAACTCAGGCAAAGAAGAATGAAGGAAAGAGGGCAGGTCACTCTCACAAAACGCCCAAGAAATTCCAAAAGAATCATAGACCAAGAAGGGACTACACAAATCTTAGATGCTACACATGTGATGAGAAAGGCCACTTCTCAAGAGATTGTCCCAGAAACAAAGGATCCTCCAAGGCAAACAAAAAGAAGAGGCATCATGCACATACTGAGGAAGATGATGAACCCGCAAGCAAGAGAACAAGAGAAGATTCTTCAAGTGATGAAGAATATGTTCTGATCTTACTGGTACCATTACCCATGGAAGCAATGATTGGCTAGTGGATAGTGGAGCTTCCAAGCATATGACAGGATACAAAGAATCCTTCATCAATTTATCAGAACATGAGTCACCTCACAAGGTGAAACTTGGAGATGATTATCAATATCCCATAAAAGGGAGTGGAGAAGCCTCTTACAAGTTGGACTCAAGAAAGCCAATGAAGATGCAAGATGTTCTCTACATACCAAGTTTGAAGAAAAATCTCCTCTCCATTTCAGCTTTGGATGCTGAAGGATTCCATGTTGCATTTGTTGATGGCCAAGAGGCAAAAAAATAGATGATGCAACAATAATTGGAGAGCAAGAGGGAGGTCTGTACAAGTTGAAAGGACGACCATAACAATCCTTGGTTCATGACTCTATAGAACCAAGTGAACTATGGCATCGAAGACTTGCACACGTACACAATAGGGCTCTACCAATTGCAAGCAAAGCAGTATCAGGCCTTCCTGAATTCCAAGCAAAACATGAAGGCACTTGCAAAGGATGTGCACAAGGGAAGAATGTAAAGAAACCATTTCCAAGCAGTGAAAGCAAGGCAAAAGAAATCTTGGAAATAATCCACTCAGATGTATGTGGCCCCATGTCATTCAATTCCTTAAGCAGGTATGCATACTATGTTTTTTTCATAGATGATTATTCTCGTAATGTTTGGATTTACTTCTTGAAAGGCAAAGATGAAGTTTTCAGCAAGTTCAAAGAATTCAAACCTTTGGTAAAGAATCACACCAAAAAAGAAGATCAAGACCTTACAATCAGACAATGGCGGAGAATCCACTTCAGATGAATTCAAAGACCTATGCAAAGAATCTGGAATTAAGAGGGAGATGAGCACTCCCTACAATCCTCAGCAAAATGGCATTGCAGAAAGGAAAAACAAAATAATAATGGAAGCAACAAAGGCGATGCTTCATGACCAAGACCTTCCAATGCACCTATGGGCAGAAGCAGCAAGAACAACCGTGTATGTACAAAACAAAACACCTCACCATGTTTTGAATAACAAGACTCCAAAAGAAGTCTATTCAGGAAAGAAACCAAAGCCATCTCCAAATATTTGATTGCCCTGTGTACATACAAGTCCCCAAAGAAAAGAGGACAAAGCTAGACCCTTCAAGAAAGAAGGGCATATTTGTGGGATACAATGACGAATCAAAAGCATACCGGATATACTTTCAAGGATTCAAGAAGATCGAGACCAATAGAGACATTACTTTTGATGAAGTCTCAGCTTACAACAAGTCAAAACAATTCTACACTGAAGATGTTGAAGAACCCAAAGTCCCCAGAACCAAAGATACAGTTATGGAAGAAATGACTCAAGAAAACCATGAAGATCATGACATGGCGAAACCTCAGGAACCTGTAGATCCAACTCATGAGAAAAATTCCTACAAGAAAATACCAGCATGGGCACGTGAAGCTATTCAAGATGCAAAGAGGTATGGCGCTCCAGATGGGACACTCAGAGAAAGCAAAAGACCAAGACCATACTCCAGCTACCTGGCCCTGTTATGCGACATCATTAATAATAAAACTTCCAACTATGAAGAAGTTGCTGAGAAGGAGTGGAAGGAAGCCATGATCGAAGAGTATCAGTCAATTATGAAGAATGGTGTCTAGGAGATAGTTCCAAGACCATAAGGGAAGTCCATAGTGTCTTCCAATTGGATCTACAAGATCAAGCATGCTACAGACGGTAGCATCGAAAAATACAAGGCAAGATTTGTAGCACGTGGCTTTTCCCAGAAATAAGGCATCAATTATGAGGAGACATTTGCACCAGTAGTGAGATACACTTCCATCAGATCAGTATTAGCCTTAGCTGCAGTAATGAAAAGAAAGATACACCAAATGGACGTCAATATGGCTTTCCTGAATGGTGTAGTTGAAGAGGAAGTGTATGTGGAGCAGCCACTAGGATTTGAGACACAAGACAGACAGACTCATGTGTGCAAATTAAAGAAGGCATTGTACGGTTTGAAGCAAGCACCCAAGGCGTGGTATGGCCAGATGGATAGCTTTATGATGAGCTTAGGCTTTACCATGAGTAAAGCAGATTCCAACCTCTACTTCAAGGTTGAGGGCGGAAGACCAGTGATACTCCTATTGTATGTACATGACCTGTTCCTAACAGGAGAGGATGAGCCCATTGTAGATACAAAGAGAAGGCTTGTCACAGAGTTTGAGATGAAGGACCTAGGGATAATGCACTACTTCTTAGGTCTAAAGGTGTGGCAGAATTCAAATGAGATACTCCTTGGACAAGAAAAGTATGCAGTAGAGATTTTGAAGAGGTTCGGAATGATGAACTGCAAGGCTATCGCCACACCCATGGCATCAAACTTGAAGCTGTTAAGTGATGCTTCTTCTGAGACAGTTGATGCCACGATGTATAGGAAAATGATTGGTTCATTGATGTACATGACGAACACGAGGCCAGACATATGCTTTCTTGTGAACACATTGAGTCGATTTCTGACAGATCTGAGATGTTCACCTGATTGCTGCAAAGCACATATTGTGGTACATGAAAGGTACAATCGAGTATTGGCTCAAGTATGTGACAAATCAGAAGATTAACCTCCATGGTTATGTTGATTCAGATTGGGCAGGCAATGCCACAGATAAGAAGAGCACTTCAGGATGTTGCTTCAGTTTGGGATCCGGGGTGATCCCCTGGTTTATCAGGAAGTAGTCGAGTGTGGCAACGAATACGGCCGAAGCAGAGTACATTGCAGCTTGTTCGCCTAGTTGTGAGGCAGTATGGCTTTGAAAGCTATTGTCAAATTTGTTTGATCTCGAGTTACAGGCGACTTGTATCTTCTGTGACATCCAGAGTTGTGTGAAGTTGTCCAAGAACCCAGTGTTCCATGACAAATCGAAGCACATTGAGATCGAGTATCACTATATCTAGGATATGGTGCAGAGAGGAGCAGTGAAGCTCCAGTATGTGGCGAAGCATGAGCATACTACCAATGTTCTGATCAAGCCTCTGGCGAGAGTGAAGTTTTGAGTACTTCAGGGACAAGCTTGGAGTTGTGCAAATCGATGTCCAACGCAAGAAGAAAATTTCTAGATGGTGCTAGGCCTGCATTCAGAATGAAACAGGATTGACCCTGCAGAGAGACACATCCAGTATGAGACAAGACTGGCTCTATGAAGTCTTATATGGCTCTAGGCCTGCATTCAATATGAAACGAGACTGACCCTGCAGAAATCTGCATTCAGTATGAAACAAGACCGACCCTAAGAAGGCATCCAATATGAAACAGGACTGGCACTGCAGAGATCCACATTTAGTATGAAACATGACTGACTCTACAAAGGCATCTGGTATGAAACAGGACTGGCACTGCAGATATCCGCATTTAGTATGAAACAGGACTGACCCTGCGAAGGCATCCAGTATGAAATAGGACTGGCACTGTAGAGATCTGCGTTCAATATGAAACAGGACTGACTCTGCGAAGGAATCCAGTATGAAACAAGACTGGCACTGCAAAGATGCGCATTCAGTATGAAACAAGATTGACCCTGCAAAGGCATCCAGTATGAAACAGGACTGGCACTGCAAAAATATGCATCTAGTATGAAACATGACTAACACTGCAAGGTACATCCAGTATGAAAAAGGACTTGCACTATACAAGGTACATCCAACATGAAAAAGGGCTAGCACTGTACGGATATGTTGATGAAGCCCTAGATGGGATCTAGGCCTACATCCAGCATGAAACAAGGTTGACTCTATAGAACTTTTGAGGACGGATAGGTTTGAGAGATGTCACTAGTCAATGCTCGACAAGATGAGAATTGATGCAACAGTGATGATGATGATCCAGTAATGATGGTCTAGCGATGATGATCCAGTAATGATGATCCAGATATGATGATGATGTCCATAGACTGTGCCCAGTTGTGACGATGACCAAGTTGGGAGAATACCTTCCTAGTTACGAGGGAGTGTTGTTGAAAATGTAATTTCGAAAGATATTCTATTGTAAATTATTATTGTATTTTACTGTACCTCCACCGGAGATGTTTTTCCTCCGTCCGGGGATGTTTTTACGAGGGTCGTGCTAGAATATTGAGGTAAAACCTTTGTTGTAATTCGGGGCAATAATCCCCAGAGGAAATATTTTAAATTGTATTTTGAGTCTCCCAAGAGGGAAGTCGGCTCAGTTAGGTTTTTAGGCCAGTCGCTTGTAAAGTATAAATAGGGAGGCGCTCTCCCTCATTTGGACACACATCACTCAAGCAAGTTCACTCAAGAGAGAGAAAGACAAGCGCGCCAGTGAAGGAGAAGAACAAGTTGTTGAAGACATCTTATCTTTGGGTATTCTATCTTGGTTTGACATTCTACTAAGTGACGAAACTATTTTGAAGAAGTTGCGGGGTTTTCTCCTTTATGGTTTCCCCGGAAAAAATATTTGTGTTCTTGTGTAATGCTGTGCTTGTCTATATCCTTCAATTTAAATATCAAACATAATTGAATTAAAGTGCAAACTCTAACACAGAGGACCGAAAGGTTGTTGAAGCTTTGCTTCTATATTTGTAATATCTTTGGAAAAATAAAAGGCTTTGGAGGCAAGTTATGGTGTGGTGCATTTTGTGAGTGTGGATGATCATGGTTGTTTTCATGAGATAGCCTATATCAGTTTCATGTTGTTTCCTTTATTATTTAAGTCTAGCCTTTGAAGGATTATATTTAATCAATAGGAGAGAGTAGAACAAGTTTGCTTAATTTACTCTTTTATTACTCTACGCATAGTAATCTAGAATTCGCATAATCTATTTATATTCATGCTATTATGATCCCTAGTGTAGGCAATACCAGATTTAATGTGTTGGTTGCAGTATTGTTTAAACTGTGCAAGTGATCTCACTTGACGAAATGGTCAATCTTGCTTGACTCTTCCATATCTTTAGGCTCTTTCAGAAGAACTTAGTCTCTCCGCTCTCCCACCAAAAGCTCCGCTCTCCAACCAAAAGGGACTCGACAGCCGAAAATTTCCCAAGCTTCCAACTCTTTTCTTCTTTCTTTCCTTCACCTTCTTTCAAGTTCTTTTTGGTTACGATTTTGCATACTTCGCTAGTTAGTCTCCTTTGTTAGAAGATCTATAGCTAATTTACTAAGCATGCTTTGGTTAACTAGATCTAGGAATCCAAGTCTATTTTTTTTAGATCTAGTTCTTATTCAAGTACTTAGTTCTTTCATAGATTTATATCCTTAAAAGTATTTGAAATTTTGTATGCTTTTAACATTGTATCTAGTAGATTCAATGTCACTTTGGTGGCTGGTTTCTACATTTTAAAGAACAGGCTAGAGAAGATGCTGGCAAAATTTGAACAAATCTGGACCATCCAAGACTCCAGCAACATCTTACCTTAATCCTATTTCAAGATTTGAAACCTGTAAGCATTTGGATCCGAATTTTTAAGGTCCTTCGCTTGAGCTCACCAGCATAGGTCCATTGTAGGTCCTTCACTTGAGCTCATCCAGTTGCCTGATGTAATCAAAGCTACTAAACTTGTTTTCTTTTTGAGAATAAACAGGGTAGCATTTCTCGGCCTTGACTGATTTGTATTGGGTCAGTCTTCATCAAAATTCAACATTTTAGTCCACAAGTACAAACGTCCAAATACAACTCTACAGACTTCATATAGCACTGTATTGCACTTTAATTCCTCTAGATATGTTGGTCAGATTAGGAATTACATTGTACAATAAAAACAATTCCGTGTCTTTATGCCACTACCCCTATGAATACAACTTGTAATTTAGTGTCATCTCTAGGACAAGTCACTAGACCCATGTTTCTATAGTCAAATACTTGTGGCTGTCAAGGTTGATGATTGCTTGTATTGGGGTCTTATTAACTTGTATCAGCATCTGGAACAATTGCTCCCTTAGTTTGGCTGCTAACCAATAAGCTCATTCGTTCCTGTTAGTAGCAAATTTTCATCAACTTCAGCTTGCAGCTATTTCAATTCTCCAATGACTTATGTAGTGCCTTAGCCAATTGTTTCTTTGACCACAGGTAATAACAATTCAATTTGTCATGCATAATCCTTTTTCAATGCCTGTTTCCTCCTTGAGTTCTTGATCAGCTTACTCACTAACTTTTCTGTGCTGGTCAACTTGTTAGCAACAATCGATGGAATCACCAAGTTGTATTTCTTTCTCTTAATCAACATGTTAATAATGCCAATTGAGCTTGTCATCTCCAACATTTTTTGGCCTCGCCTTTACCTTGCCATAGGCGTAATTGAAATAAGTCCAATTCTCTTTATCTCAACCTGTGGAGTCCACTAACCTACTCGGTACAATACACTCCTCAGCTTGCAAAACCTTAAACTTGATAAAAGCTTGGTCGAACTCAATGGTGTACTACAACACCTATTATTTTTGACAGTTTTTCCAAAATTGTCACATGATTTCCAAGTTCCTTAATAACCCACAGGTAGAAGTTTTACCTTATGACTTGTTGGAAATCCTGCCAATTGATGATGGAAAGTTGGCCTTAGTTGTTGTCATCCATTGAAAATGTCCCATCATTACAATGTATGTCCTACCATTTTCAAGTCTGCATGAGCAATTCAATGCACAGAGAGAATCCTAATGTCTTAAAATACGTGTCAAGTTGTCTAAGCAATTCATCTAAGTTTTCAACATCGACATCCCCATTAAATGGTTTTATCCAAGTTTGCCTCCACATTAAAAGGATTAGCCACAATTGTTATGATTGGTATGAGGGCTTGAGTCATGGAAATATCCCTTCAAGCAATTGTAGCATTTGCAGTGCTACTTGGTCCAATGGAAGAGGCATTTCCAAAACTATGGGAAGGGTTGTTGGTAGTTAAGCATAATATGATATATTAATTATGTTACCACATTGGACTTATCTCCCATGAACACCTAGAAACCTACAAAATATGATGCAAAATTTGAAGTTGTCTAGATTTCTGCTTCTCTCTACATATTTATCGCTTTGATCAACATTTAACTTCTGGTTCAACATTACCCCTTACACTTGTATATCAAGTTGGCTTAGGATTTGTCCATAAGGGTATGTTCTAGTGGTTGACACAGGGCAATGCCATGCCAACAATCCAGGTTCAAACAACAGTGTGCATAGAGCCCTAGAACAATGTTTGCGTTGGCCGAGATTGATAGTTACCCAAGTTGAAGTGGGACCATGATAATGTGGAGTTGTGGTTCATAGATTCCCTCTGATTAAAAAAGTAATTTACCTTTGCCAAAAAGAAAGTGAACTTAGGATTTACAAATTCTTCCATGGTAGTTGATTATAGATTCCTCATCCAAAACATTAATCCATTTTATAGCATTCTGCAACCCTCAGTTTCTGGAAACGGTTCTAGTACCAAAATTGATTCGCTTCAAGAAATGAAATAGCATTTTATTCATGTGTGTGAGTGTGTATGTGTGCTCCAATACAGATAAATTACTCTCACGATTCACCAACTAATAGTGTTTAATGTAGGCATATGAAAAAAAATTAAAATACAAAGAAAACCGCAAATGTAAGTGGTGCAGTAAGAATTAATGATTACACAGCTTTAGTTCCCAATGGGCTTTGTCTTCTTCTAGGAACAATGAGATTTAAAGGTCAAGAACTTCGATCCCTTCTACCTCCTATTTGACATTTAAGCCCCTATTTCGATTATGCTCATCTCTGATTCTAAACCCATATTTCTGACTTCAGTAATCTATTTATGAACAATGAGGTTTGTCAATAAGAAGCAATGGTAACTTACACAACTGTTAAGTGTCACTGATAGATGTCAACATGACTGTCTGTCCTCCATACAATCATCAAAAATGATGTTGACATAGATGTCCGTGTCAGTCATCAATGTCAGTTGACCCAGGATAGATCACCACAGCAGGCAGGTTAAATGTTCCAAAATATGCTGCAACCTTAAGAAACAGAAAAGGACAGATAATCGCATAGGCCCTATACGATATGACACAAAGCAAGGTTGATTGAGAGAATAAGATCTAACAAAGCATTATACATTTCAGGCTCCTGTCCTGGGTCAATGTCAGTTGACCCAGGATAGATCACAACAGCAGGCAGGTAAAATGTTCCCAAATACACTGCGACCTTACGAAACAGAAAAGGGCAAATAGTCGCATTGGACATACAGAAAATGACACCGAGCAAGGTTGACAGAGAGAATAAGATATCACAAAGTTATCCTATCCTGTTGTCTTCGTACATCAGAAGTTCTTAGAGAAGTACATGCTATCAATTTACAAGCATTTGATATGAAGATGAACAACACTATATTTGAAAAATGAGCTCAAGTAATTAATATTTTTATTTTATAAGAACAAGATAGCTTGCCTTTAAAGTGCCAGTAATATAACTTGATCGTGATCAAGTTTAAGGCCTTTTTTTATCGGTCCTATAGACACTGCTTCAGGCCTATTAAAGGGCACAATTTATGCATCCTAATAAAATTTTGGCATGTTTTAAATGTAGAAACAAAGAGAACAAGTTCATAAGCTTATAAACTTCCAAGTCACAAACAGAAGTAAAAATGGAACTAATCCTTTGTTGAACCTTGAAACCGATAGGTGATACAGTGATAAACTCAAGAGCCATCTTAAGTTACAGGCGAAGTCCACTAGCTAGATACCAAGAGTGCATGGCAAGCGCACCAAAAGAAAGCAGGTTTGCCAATGAAGATAATCCATGAACCATCCCAAACTTCTTATTCATTTCTGCCAATTTTGGGTTGCGCTTTGCTACTTCCAGATTTTTGGACCTTCCCACCTCATCCCCAATGTTTTCCTCTCTTTCCACCTTGTGTCTCAGCTTCATCATCTGCAGCAGGGAAGCCATGTCAAACTTTTTATGCAGTTTTAAAAGTTCCATAAGAAAATTGAGACGAGCTGCATAGCATCATCGATAATGAATTACTTAAATATATAAATACACCTCATTCCTGGTTTCCACAAATCAGTAGAACAACCTATTGATTTTATCTTACAGCGTGTAACTTCATAAGAATGGAAGTAGAAGATTTATAAAAAGTAGCCAACAATCACAGTTAGTAAAAGAAGCCTTTTGGCTTGCATTATATTGGTATTCAAAACAAAGATTATTTTATATATATATATATATATGTGTGTGTGTGTATATATGTGTATATGTGTATATATATGTATATATATAACAACCTGATTCCACAAACCATAGAACAACCTCATTGGTTTTATCTTATAGCGTGTATCTTCATAAGAATGAAAGTAGAAGGTCATAAAAAGTAGCCAACAATTGCAGTTTCTAGACCAAAGCCTTTTGGCTTGCATTATATTGGTATTGAAAACAGAGATATTATTGCAAGCCAAGCTCCCAAGGTATTAAAAACCTACATTGCTGCTGATGACATTGGTCATCTTTACTACATGCGCTATGTTCCTGAGGACAAAGTTCTGCTTGGCTTCTAGTAAGGGAGGATCAAATTATGTGTCTGTTTGAATAGCAACGTGGGATTCACTTCGGTAACTAAATGAAACCACTCGTTCTATGTCGCATCAAAGTTTTAAGATGACATAGAATGCAGACCCCATCCAAAGCTGGAGATCTATGCTCCTCTGGCCCTTGAACTGATGCCATCAGAGTACTGATATTATACTGCCCTGCGAATCACTCCACAGGGAATGATTCACAGTTCACTGATTGGAAAATGCAACCCAATAACCATTACACTAAACCCACTAGATCTTCATTTTATATCTTAATATAAATTATAAACCAGTGAATTCCATAAAAATTAAACTAATCTTAATATAAACCAAAATATTGGTCAATTCTCGTTAAATTAAAACTTCAGTAGTTGTGATCCTAAGAAAATATACAGAGAGGAATAAAAGAGAGCTTACATTCATTGTCATTGGAGTGAAAATCAATAAATTGCACAGAGTAAACACCAAAAAGGATACCAGCAACCCCATCTGAAGCTTCTCAGCAGAAGAGGCAGAAGACCAAGGATGCGTTAGAGAAAATGCTGCAACACAGATTGCCCCACACACAGATACCATGGAAAAGTAGGCAGGAAACATTTTCCCCTGCAAATTCCCAAACTGATGCCTGGGCAGATTTCTGTGTTGAGAGGAAAAAACGCTCAGAGAAAACCCATTTGAGGATTTGTAAAACCCAAAAAAAAACATTTGATTGATTTATTCATTCACTTATTTGACGACGACACTAATAATAGTATAACACAAAAACAAAAGAATTTGAGACTTACTTGAACATAATGATACCACCAATGAAGGTGACCCACAAAGCTGATCCAAAAGCCGTGGCAAAGCTCAGCAAGTGAGCAAATTTCAGAATTAAAGCTGGAGATCCACCAATTGTAGCCGACCCTTCTGCTGTTTTTACTCCAAATTTTGATCCAAATGCCTCTGGAGATACCAATATGCCAAGAGCTAGAAATGACATCGCCACCACAAAACGGCTAATCCAAGCCATTTTCTGAGATGATTTTGCCCAAAACCCAATATACCCACTGATGAAGAATTTAGCCAAAATCCAATACCCACTTCAACGAAGCAAGCAGGACGAGGCCGGGAAGAAATGGAAAATTTAGCGTTGGTGGCCTCAAATTTCCAACCCAATATATTTTTTCTTCCTAAAAGTCCACCTACTCATCGGCCTCCTTTCATAGACTTTTTAAATCCTCGTGGTCCACAACAATGAGCCTTTTTAGGGGGCTATGAAGATGATTAAAAATCGTTTTTAGGTCATATTACATGGTTTAATATGACTTACAAAATGTGACGTTTAATGATGTTAGTAACAAAGCAAAGCGAGCGATGAGGATATTTAATTTGTTCTACAATTTACACATAAAAAAATTAACAACTCTTTGGTACATGAGGGGTGAATAACAATTAAAAATTATGAGAAGAAAAGTGTAGCATGTTTTTGGGCAAAATTGAATCTAGTGGGGAGGACCATAGCCAACCTTCTTAACTACCTTATTTATAACTAGTAATTATGAGAAGAAAAGGGATACGAACAAGATGTTATGTAGCATGTCTTTTGGGCAAATCGAACTTGGTTAGAGAAAATTACTACCTCATTTATAACTAGTAATTATGAGAAGAAAAGGGATACGAACAAGATGTTATGTAGCATGTCTTTTGGGCAAATCGAACTTGGTTAGAGAGGGCCATAGCCGACTCTCTCAACCACCTCATTTACAACCCAACAACTAAAGAAAAGGACTTTACCCTCGTATTGTATATTATATTAAAAGAGTTGTTAATTTAATATGCAACAAAATTTCAATGATAATAACTACCATAGATTTATTTTAAATCCGGATCTATCAAACACCAAGAGGGATCCATTTTCTTGAGGTCTACATTTTTTTATCATTTATATCTCTCTCGCTACTTGATAGATCTGGGTTTAAAATGGATCTATGCTAGTTTATTTTTTTATATTTTATTTAAATCGATATGTAATTTATATTTTCATTTTTCATTTTTTAATATTTTTTTATTTTTAATATTTTTATTTATGTCGGCTAGCATAATGTGACTAACATCTCCATTATGCTAGTTTATTTTTTTATATTTTATTTAAGTTGATATGTAATTTTTATTTTTCATTTTTCATTTATAATTTTTTAATATTTTTATTTTTTAATATGTTTATTTATGTCGGCTAGCATAACTTGACTAACGTGACAGGATCTCCCCCATACTAGGTTGGAGAGCACCTAGTTTCTCTCGATGTAATAATGTTTTTTTTGTTGGCAAAGTGGTGGAACCCTCCTGACTTGCAGGGTTGTCATTGGCTAAGAAACGATGAACCAGGGGCATCTAAGCCGTAAAAATCACCCGAGGATCGCACTCGGCCTTGACCACACCAACCCTTAACATGGTTGGATTTTTTGGTATCCGACGAGATTAGAACCAGCGACCTTTCAACTTAGGGGGCGTCTTAACCATACCCCGCCACCAACTGTTCTACATCTCGCGGATTCTCTCGATGTAATAATGTATTTATTAATGCTTATTAGAATTAAATATAATTAATTAGAATTCAAAAAGGAAAAATAGTAAAGAATTATGTTTTTTCATTGTAATAAGATATAGATAATAATTATATGTTAAAGATAACTTTTAAGATATGATAACAAGATTTTTAACTAAAGTGCAAAAATATGTCAATAAAAGTTGTTTAAATTTTTTCTTCAAAATTGAATACTATAATCCTTAATCCCTGGAATTATGTGTTCCATAAACCTGTGTAGCTTGAGCCCCTATAACAAGTATGTCATATGATTATGAGTAGCTATAAACTCAACATTACTTCCTGGCTTACGTAAACTCAACAATACGTTTTGGCTCATTTAAGTAAACTTGTCAAGGCACATTGTATAAGCTTCAATAGAGAAACAAAATATATTTCGGAATAGAGTTTCTGCAATGGAGGCAAGATCGTTTCGGTTGCTGCGGTGCGCTACACTGAGCTTGGTAACCCTCCAAGAAGGCCATGCCTGCTTTTCTTAACTAGATATGTTTAAGAGACTAGGTTTTTTATCCTCTGTTGCAGGGGGCACTCTGTCTTTGTTGCTTGTGTTTTTCTCTTTTTCACACATGGAGTGTGCCCCCTTAGCAGGGGGCTTAGTACCAACCATGTTTTATTAAAAAAATGGGAATTTGATTGTTGCTTTGTTTATTTATTGTTGTTTCCCCTATGACTGTGCCGGTTTTCATGGTCTTTATTTTTGCTTGTATAAGTTGCTCCGTATTTTGTGGTGCAGTAACTGTCACTGCCCTTTGACTGTTGGAAGTGTAAAGTTTTCTTTCTGTCATTGGTCGGGTCCTAAAAGCAAAGATCTCCTCCAACACTTGTTTTGCTTTTGTACTTCTTGACAACAATTTTTTCGTTGGTTTTATTGCTAAACTGTTTCAGGATGACAATCGCTATGTCCCTAAACGGGGTTTATCAGTTTTAACCCTTATTAGATTTTTATCCTTTGGCTATCTGGAGTTGTTTTCAGTCTTATTTTTCTACCAGTCCTTCTTCTATTTGACTACTGTCAATTTCTGTTGGTCTCTTCTAACGGGTCCTTTGGTTTTTTCAACCTAGTCTCGGGAGGCCTTAACCTAGGTAGGGTTTGTTAGATTTTCTTAAGATCTGATTAGATTATCTAGGATCTTTATTTGAAAGAATAACAAGTACAACAAAATGCATAAGATGTAAAAGATGCACAAGACACAAAGATTTTCATTTGGGAAACCATAAAGGAGAAAACCCCGCAAACTTCTTCAAAATAGTAAGATGATCAAAAGCAGTAATAAGAAATGTTCACCAACTATCTTTCTCTCCTCCTATGGTTGTCTCTCTCTCTCTCTCTAGCGCCTTAGAGAGTGTGTAAGGTGTGTGTAAATGAGGGAGAGCGCATCCCTATTTATACCCTTTCAAGTCACTGACCAAATATAAGACTCAAGCCTACATGTCATCTCACATGGGCCCACTTCTCCTAGAGAGACCACAATTACATATTACATGATGTTACACTGGGGACTATTGCCCCGACTTACAACGGAGGTTGTACGTCAAGGTATAGACATAATTTAGACATCCCGTAAAGGGGTAACACACATCCCCAATGGGGGTACAACAACATACAATGATAATATACATCATAATATATTTCGAAGTTACAAATACATCAACACTCCCTCTTAACTAGGAAGGTATTCTCCAGGGATAATTTTAGGGGCGAATTTTAGCCCAGTGGGCTATTTTTCCATGTTTTTCTCCCAAAAAAGATTTGCCATTTTGCATTTTTGGAAGCCCTATTTCGCCCAATTTTGATGGGGTAAAATTTTTTCACCCTAAAAGTCGCCAAATTATTATATAAACGATATAAAATCCTTGGAAATTAAAATATTTTTTGAAAAATATCGCCAATCATTTTATAGATGGCGTTTTAAGAATTGGTAATATTCGCCAACATTTATACACTTTTAAATAAGTATGGTTCCTTAAAATCATCCTTGGTATTCTCTCTCTACACAGTCATTAACACATCTGGTCAGGTCTTCATCGCATCATCATCATCACAGAGTCATAGAGTCTTCATCATAGTTGCTGCCATCGTCTTCTTATAATTTGATCATTGTCCCATATTGTCTGTCATCAGAAGTTTCTATAGTGCCAACCCTTTTTCATGCTGGATGTAGGCCTAGTCCTCTACCAGGTCTTCATCTACAGTGCCAACCATTTTTCATGTTGGATGTAGGCCTAGTCCTCTGCTAGGTCTTCATCTACATCATCTCTACGAGCAGGCCATCAAGTAGGTACATCCCATGACTTATTATATGCCTCTTGCAAAACCTGCAAGATCTCCCAGGACTGATTATATGTCACTGCAAAACCTAAATGAGCATCCCAATACTGATTACATGCCTTACAATACCTGTGTACCCTATTGTCACCTCATCATATTTAGATCATCTCATCGTCACACGGAGCACAACCCAGATACACATAACACATCACTCACATTCACCGGCATGGTAGGACAAACCTACTACCATCAGGGAAAAGGTTTCTAGCACTTACATCCACCGGCATGGTAGGACACACCTACTACTAAGAAAGGCTCAAGCACTTACATCCACCAGCATGGTAGGACACATCTACTACCATCAGGGAAAGGCTCCAACACTTACATCCACTAGCATGGTAGGACACACATACTACCATTCGGAAAAGGCTCCCAGCACTTACATCCATCAGCATGGTAGGACACACCTACTACCATCTGGGAAAGGCTCCAGCACTTACATCCACCGGCATGGTAGGACACACCTACTACCATCCGGGAAAGCCTCCCAACACTTACATCCACCAGCATGGTAGGACACACTTATTACCATCCGGGAAAGGCTCTGCACTTACATCACGACCATGGGAGGCCCAGCCTGCCACCATGTCGGAAAGGCTCTACACTTACATCACGGCCATGGGACGTCCAACCTGCCACCATGTCGGAAAGGCTTATGTGTATCTATGTCTTTTGGACTCATCACTTCCCCTTGGAAGGAACCTTGATCTAAAGTACACCACGCTTCTCTCTGAAGTGGTCAAACTTCACCTTGGCCATTTATGGCATAGAATCACATCAGAACTAATTACGTTCAAGGATAACTTGCGAGCTTCGCCATGACTAATTACATTCGATGACAACCTACAGGACTGATTATGTCTAAGCAACCTACGAGCTTCGCTAGGATTTTATGCTCAGACAACCTGTCTCGTCAACTATGCTAGAACTCATCACTCCCTCTTTCGAGAGATCTCGATCTGGATCACATACTGGAGCTTCACTGCTCCTCTCTGCATCATACAAAAAAATGCAAGTCAGATCAATCTAATCAAATAGTAGATTTCAAAAGAAACATACTACCTCACAAAAATTCGAGCAAGTGGCAATATATTTTGCCTCGGTTGTACTCAGCGCCATGCAGGACTACATCCTGCCAAAGCAGTAGCCCATACTGGATCTCAAACTGAAGAAGCAACCCAAGGTGTTCTTCTTCTTAGTGGCACTACCAATATGAATCAACATAACCATGCAGGTTATTCTTCTGATTCATATCATACTTGAGCCCATACTCAATTGTACCCTTCAGGTACGTCACTGCATGCTTTGCAACCAAGTGAGCATGTCTCGGATCCATCGGGAACTGGCTCAGGTCGTTCACAGCAAAGTATGTGTCTGGTCGTGTATTCATCAGGCACATCAATGAACAAATCATCTGACAATACATCGTGGCATCAACCGTCTTTGAAGAAGCATCACTCAATAGCTTCAAGTTCGATGCCATAGGTGTGGCCATGGCCTTGCAGTCCATCATTCCCAATCTCTTCAGGATATCCACTGTATACTTCCCTTGTCCAAGGGAAATTCCATCCGCACTCTGCCACACCTCCATGCCTAGAAAGTATTGCATCATACCCAAGTCCTTCATCTCAAACTTGGCAGCAAGTCTCCTTCTTGCAACTTTAATGAGTTACTTTTTTCCTGCCAGGAACAGGTCATTGACATATAACAGGAGCATCACTGGTCTTCCGCCTTCAACCTTGAAGTAAAGGTTGGAATCCACTTTACTCTTAGTAAACCCTAGAGCCATCAGTAAGTTGTCCATCTTGTCGTACCATTTTGAACCCCGAGATCTTCTGCAGTCACTCCCTCTAAAGCGGAGCATCATTCTCCCTCTGCCTTTCATACTCTATGTATTGAAACATTCAGTAATGGAGTGACAAGTGACTTCCTCTGCTACTAATATTCTATGTATCCATCTAGGGTCACTAGATACCAAGATACTCTATCTTGAACTTTGTTGAAAAGTTCTTCTCGCACCCATCTGTGAGCTTGTCATCCTATACAGGCTTTCATCTTCAACCTTGTAGCAAAGGTTAAGATCTTCATCACTCTAGGTGATCTTCAAGCTCCTTATGTAAATGTATGTTCTATCCCATGGGTGCCTTCTGAGCTCGTACAAGGCCTTCTTTAATTTTCACACATGATTCTTCCTGTCATGTGTCTCAACTCCCAGTGGCTGCTCTACGTATACTTGACTTGTCACTAGTGCAAATGTCTCTTCATAGTCTATGTCTTCTTTCTTGCCTTGTATCCCATGATGTTTCTATCTATTGCATGCCATATCTTGTAGATCCATATGGAAGACACTACGGACTTCCCTTAGACAACATTCTTCTTGAACTGGTACTTTTTTATCATAGTTTCCTTCCCTTTCTTCTTGTCTACTTCTTCATATCTAGAAGGCTCTACATCAATGATGTCGCTCAACAGTGTCACATAACTAGAGTGTGTATGAGGCTTCTTTCTTTCTTTGGAAGTATCATCATACTATTCTTCATCTTGGATTATTTCTCGTGCCCAAGGTGGTCTTCATCTCTTGAGGTGGATCTATCGTTCTCTTTATATTCTTCTGAAGCTCATTCTTTCGCTATGGTGTCTTTGACCCGAGAAGCTTCATGTTCCTCTTCTAAACTGTCGTTACTTGTTCTTTGGAATGATCTACAAGTAAATTTCATTTGCATGATTAGAAACATATCATAATTTCCAAAACATATTAATAGTGATAAATATATGTCACATAGCCATGCGACTATTTTAGCCAATGCTATAACATTCATCCATATCATGTATGCATACAATAACTTCTAGATGCATTCTACCCTAATGTTATTAAGAGTGTGTACTACTCCTAATATGCCAACAAAGAGGTTTCAATCTAGATAAGTAGTAATGGAATGTTGTACAACATCATTGACTTCTTACCCATCATGTGCAATTCAGTAGTATAAATGCAAATACTCAAACATGCATAACCAAACAATATCATGAAATGACAATTGAATACTTATCTTTATTTGTTTCGTGGGTAGACTCCTTCTTGAGCCTTCAACTTCATCATCTTCATTCATAACAACATCATTTCTTATCCAAATGCTAAGATGGATAAGAGGTTCTTCAAGAATTGAGTCCTTCATATTCCTCATCGCTTGACCTTTAGTTGCTCCCATCTTCTCTTCTCTTATTATGGGTCGATCTTCTTCTTGTGTGCACTCTTCCCAGAGTCTGTTGAAGGTAATTACTTCCTTCTGGCACACATTCCTCAAATGAATGAATCTCATGATCTTGGGAGGCCATTCAAGGTGGTTATAACAATATCTTGTTCTTCTTCGATTACTTCATCATAGCATTAGACACTTCCTTTTGGTGTCTTCAAGGATGACACATGAGGGATGAGATGATCTTTAATAGAATCTGCAATGATTCTCTTAGCTCTAGCCTTAGCCTCATCTCCCTCTAACTCTTAGAACATCCTTACTGAAATACTGATCCAAGTCAATTTCTTCAAGGATCACGGAGGTCCTATACTTCCATACTCGAAATTTGTCAGCTTCACCAAGCTTGTCATCAATATGGTGTGATTAGTCATTTTGAAATGAGAACCTCAAATGTAAATAGCAAAAATTTAGATTTTATCGATTTGAGGTGTCCGTCCTGATTCCGGAGCTGGCTGATATAGGGTTTGTCATAGAAACACTAATTTTCAAAACTTGGAATTTCAAACTTCTTATTGGATAGAAAGATGGGTCTCTTCAAGGTGATCAGTCCAATGTACTCCTTTTCTGAAAATAATGGAAGGAATCTCCTGGAATAGGAAGCCCTACTTTTCCAATTTCTTCTGCAGAAATGACCGATATTGCTTCTATTATATCTCCGAAGTTTTGGATCCTTAAGGTCTGAAAATTCTCACCGTGATAGCCTGATAAGTCTTATTTCCAACCCCATAGGTTAGAGAAAAAATGTACCTTGCCCCCATGCCTTACCTGCAACATCTTGTGAAATTTCTTTTGGACTTTCCTAGCCCGAGATATAGCAAATCTCCCTAGGTCACATGTTTATGACTGTAGTTTGGAGGAGGCTGGAACCCTGATTTGGAGGAACCATATTTCCTCAAGTATAGCAAATATGAGGCTGAAACGTTTACAAAGTGTACAGCACGAATTTATCTTCGGCCTGTAAAAATTTCGGTTTTTTAGCCTTCTCTAATCTCGCGTTATAGCGAAAGTGTTAGGATTACTAAATTCAATCTTCTAGGGTTTTCAGGCATGAAACCCTAATTTCCATTAGCTGCCATTGCAGTTGTATTTCGGCTGTATAGTGAAAATTCTATGATTCAAAAACTAATACCACCAATAGATGTGCCCTAGGGAGGTGAGTTAGCCTAGCCCTCCTTACTTGATGATCTGTGGAGAGAACACACCTTCAACTAGGAAGCCCTAGTTCCCGCAACTACACAGTGCCTTCTTTCAGAGAGGCTCTAATACAATGTTAGATTTTCTTAACATCTAATTAGATTATCTAGGATGTTTATCTGGAAGAATAACAAGTACAACAAAATGCATAAGATGTAAAAGATGCACAAGACACAAAGATTTTCATTGGGGAACCCATAAAGGAGAAAACCCTGCAAACTTATTCATAATAGTAAGATGATCAAAAGCAGTAATAAGAAATGTTCAGCATCTATCTTTCTCTCCTCCTATGATTGTCTATCTCTCTCCAGTGCCTTAGAGAGTGTGTGAGGTGTGTGTAAATGAGGGAGAGTGACTCCCTATTTATACCCTTTAAAGTCACTGACCAAATATAAGACTCGAGCCTACATGTCATCTCACATGGGGCCCACTTCTCCTAAAGAGACCCTAATTATATATTACATGATGTTACACTAGAGACTATTGCCTCGACTTACAACAGAGGTTGTGCCTCAATGTCTAGACATAATTTATACATCCCGTAAAGGGGTAAAACACATCCCCATTGGGCGTACCTCAACTGAATTTCTTGTTGTCCCTGATTTGTAACCATTTCCTTTGATTCATAATGAATACCAAGCACTAGCTTTTTTCTTCTGAAAAAAATATTCAATATATATTCCTATTTGGTACTGAGTTTAGGATAAGAAAAGGATATTAAAGTACCAACTACAGGTTTCATATATCATAGTACTGTAGTGTAGGAAATGAAACTTTGCAAAAGAAAAAGTAGGTGTATCATAAACTTGAAATGCCCCAACTTAGTGAAGCAACACAATTGAAACAAAAGTAACATCTACATTTACATAGCATAGGTAGAACTCGTAACTTCTCCAAAAAAACATTAATCCAATAATAACAAACATTATTTACACTCTATATACAACAAATTTATAATGATAAAAATTAATTAATTAAAAACTAAAAATTACTATAGAATTTCCTCTTAAATAAAAATCACAACCTTTATCATTAGAATATGTTTCCTCCATACTAATTCCTCAATGACCTTTGTTATTAGAAATTACTATTCCTTCAATAATAAATGGCAACCCATCAACCACCATTATGTACAAATAGAAAGCACCACCTAGGCACATTTTCTTATGGGCCTAATGGTTAAGAACATGTGTTTCTTAAGAATTCACAGGTTCAAATTTGGAGGGGGGTAGGGTATGTACACCTTTGTAGACTTTAGGAATCGTTGCTCAAAGGGGGTCCCTTGTCCCATAAACAAGAAAGTCTCATACACCAAATTGGTATCTCACTTGGTGGTGACCTCTATGCATACCAAACACAAGGGAGACCAATCCCTACACCCACCTTAAAATGTGTGAACAACAATAGCAATCAAATAAATTGTAGCCTAAGTTTTGGGTGCATTAGTTCTTCCTTGAGCTAGGACCCCTCCCTAAGGATTTGTACCTACATGAGGAGACAAGGCGACAGACTGGATGTTGGAAGAAAATGCAGGGAAAGTTTTGCCAGGACTTTTCCTTTTATCTTATTACTAATTTAGTCGCATAAGCTTGAACTTTGATCAAGGGATCATTGTTCACATATTAGTTGTGGAATGTGGGACACTCGTACATTTGTCCTGCACATCAAGCATTATCAGAGCTCACTCCAGTGAATCATAGAATGATATTTCCCCTTTGTTGTACAAAGGTGGAGCAAGAGGACCTAGAACTGGACGAATTGGAATAGTTGTGACATTTAACTTTCAAAGAATCTGAAGGATCCAGGGAAGTGCGACAGACAAAACTAAAGGAGAATGAAGCACTTTACACCTAGCCTCTCAAACTGCAGAAAATCAATATTAGGAAATGGGTGTTTGACTTTGTGGAACCTATTAATTCCTTGTCTAAACATTCTAAAGCCCGCTATATCTTAACCAAAACAAATGATTTAACCAGATGGGTTGAAGTAGCACCTGTCCACGACTTCTCTGTAGAAACAACAACCTAATTTATCTATGAGAACATCATCACTCGGTTTGGTTGTCCCAGAAGCCTCACAAGTGACCTAGGTAAACACTTCTTGAATTCTACCAATGAACCATTGACAAAAGAGTTTCTAATACAACATCACAAGAGAATTCCATATCACCCACAAGAAAACGATACTATAGAATCATTTAGTAAAATTATGGAGATCGTGCTAACAAAAGTAAGTTGTGCAAATCAAGATGATTGGGATGACTGGATACTAGTCATTTTATGGGCCTATAGAACCACCACTAAAATTGTATAAGCAGATACCATTCCAACTGGTCCATGGGAGAGAAGCAGTTATTCTAGTAGAATTTGTAGTTCCAAGTATCTACATTGCACACGCAACACTAATGGCAACATAAAAATCAGTTGTGGAACGCCTTATAGGGAAAATGGAAGTGGAAGACTCCCAATTCTTGGATGAATATTACATAACTATTGAAAAAGAGTTACAAAAGGCCTGGCATGATAGGCATATAAAGTAGAAACACTTTACCAAAGGTGGCCAAGTCCTACTATATGATAATAACTTTATGAAGCATCTAGGAAAACTTCAAATACAATAACTAGGTCCTTTCATTGTTGCAGAAGTCAAAGATTTTGGAGTTGTAAAGCTCGTGCAAATTGATGGTATCCTAAATCTAGGATGGGTGAATGGTGCATGCATGAATCCCTACATTTATGCCCAGTGATTCCGCAAGAGGCCACTCTCACTAACTCATATGGGCAGAAAATTCGACGATGAAATATGACAGTAAGAAGAAAATTGAAAAACTGTCGGAAGTTACATGCATATTATTTTTTTTAAAAGCTCGGCTTTCGTTTGATGTGCGATGTTCCATTGGATACCAGATGGTTGACCAAATAATCATGTCAAAAAAATGACGATTAACTTAATTATTGCTTTACCCATTCGTACGCTCGAATATATAATAGATTTGACAGTGTTGCTATACTTGTGACGGTTTTCAAAGATTGTAGGGCGTAACTTGTGAGGACAAATGTCACATAACATTCTCAAGTAGGCCAAGGACATGGGATCTGCATCAAGGGTTTTAGAGGATCCAAAATGTTACTGTCCATGTAAAAGATGCAAGGGATTGAAGATAAGAAAACTTCTAATAACAATAGTTAAAATACATTGTAGCATCAATGGACACGCTGAAGACGGGAATGAATATCATCCATTAGTAAGTTATTCATTATATGTGTTTATATTGCAGATTGTTTTTGTAAATGTTTATAAGGAAATGCAAATTCCTCATTGATTTGTTGTGTTTGTTTCTTGATATCAACCACACTGGCTGGTTGATATAGAATACCAACTCCTAAGTACACTTGACTCTTGGATGGCCAATAACCTATTAACCCCTAACCCATTAGCCATTGACCCCTTATAAACCCCTAAACCATTAAGTAATACCCCTAACCTTGACCCCTATTTACCCCATCTTAAACCCTAACCCCTAATGCTCAGACCACTGATACATTAAAGCTACTTCCTCTAAAATTATACCAACCAACTTACCCTTTCAATAAATTCCTCAACAAAATATCTTTAAGGTTTGCTGAGATTCCACAGTAAGGATTCATGACATCTGATGGAGGTTTGCGGTGAGAGAAGTTAATGTCGACGTTTCGAACCAGCCGTGGCTCATCTTCAGGACATAGCGATGCCTGGGAAGATTGTTCATCTTTCATTATTGCATTAATACAGAAACAACCTACTTAAAAGGTGTCGACTAGGTTTGGTTTGTAGATAGTTTATTAGGGTTTTTATTTCATTGTTTTAATATTTTATAATTTTTTATTTTAATTTATTTTAATTTCTATTTGTGACCCTAATTAATCAAAAGGTATTACTATTATTAATTATAAGAGCTTTAGAAAGTAGTTTCTTATTATTAGTTTTATTAATGTAAGTTTGGACTATAAGGGTTAGATATTAGTTTTATTAATATTCGTTTATTAATATTAGCTTTTAAGAAATAGTTAATTAATTTTAGTTTATTTGTTTATTGGTTTAGTTTAATTTAGTTTATTAATTTAATGTAGAATTGATTATTAAGTTAATTATTAAATTGATTATTAATTTTAATAATATTAATACATTATATAAATTATTAATTATTTATATAAATATAACTATAAAATATGCCCTATGATATCTTTTAGTTTAAGTTATGATTATAATTATAATTAAAATTGTAAACTAATTTTTATAATCAATTAATTGATTTTTTTTTAGTAAAGTTTTAATTATTTTAGGTTTAAATCTTGAGTTTAACCTTTGAAATTTTGTTAATTTAGGTTATTTTCAATTCTTATTTAGTTTGGTTAGTTAATTTAGGTTATTATCAATTCTTATTTAGTTTGGTTAGGTTAGGCAACCAAGATCGGTTAATAGAAAGACCATCATCTCTGTTTAGGCAATTAGAGATTTTAACTATCTCGATGGCCTCTCTTATTCTCCTCCTTGACCAATTATCGACTTGTGCTAGCACCTGCATATCCTCGATTTTTATTGGGTGTTTGGTGTTATGAGAGTGTTTCACTAAAGCTGACTTATGGGTTCTATTGAGACGGATGTTTGCACAATGTTCTTTAACCTTAGTTTGGATGGATCGTCCTGTTTCGCCTATGTAGGTTTTCCCTACACAAGGAATTAGGTAAACCCCCTTTTTAAAACCTGGGTCAATGGGATCTTTTACTGACCTAAGGAGATTTCTGATGTTGTTTGGTGGGGAGAGCACAGAGTCAATGTTCTTCTTTTTCAGGTTTTTGGCTATTTTGTCTGTGGTCCCTTGAATGTAAGGAAGAAATGCCTTACGATCCCCCACTTTCCTCTCTTTGGATGCAACCTTAGGTCTATTTCCCCGGGTTTTCGTTGTTTTTTCAAGGGCTTTTTTAATTTGAGCTAAGTTATAACCATTGCTAAGGAAGACATCGCGTAGGTGTTCTTTCTCGAAATCTAGGTGGTCAATATCAGAAACCCTTAGGGCTCTAGTTCACAGAGTGTTAAGAACACCTATCTTTTGGTTTGGGTGATGATGTGAGAGGGCATGAAGGTATTGTTCTGTGTGGGTTTTCTTCCTGTAGACTTTGTGGGATATGCCTCCATCCTATTTCCTGATGACTAGTGTATCAAGAAAGGGAAGCACATTGTTCTCCTCAAACTCTTTCGTGAATTTAATGGAATCAGTTTGCCTATTCAAATGATCAACAAACTTGTCTAGTTCTTCCTTCCCATGGGCCCATATTAAGAAGGTATCATCAACAAATCTTGACCACCATTCTGGTTTTGGATTAGCAGAGTTCAAGGCTTTTTGCTCAAATTTTTCCATAAATAGGCTGGCTATGATGGGAGAAAGGGGGGAACCCATAGCCACTCCACATGTTTGTTCATTTAGTTCACCCATAAAACTAAAAAATGTGGTATTGAGACACATGCCTACAAGTTTAGAGGTTTCAGGATCAGTCAAGCCCTCTATGAATTTGATGGCTTCTTTGATGGGGATCATTGTGAAGAGGGACACTACATCCAAGCTCAAGAATATCTCATTCCCTTTCATATGTCTATGTTTTATTTTCTCTATAAAGTATGATTAGTCCTTTATAAACGAGCTTGTATTGCCTACTAAGGGTTTCAATTTGTCTGTTAGGAATTTTGCAAGCCTATAGATTGGTGAGCCTATGGTGTCTACAATGGGTTGGAGGGGGACCACAGGTTTGTGGATCTTGGGAAGGCCATAGATTCTTGGGACCAAGGGGTCAAAGATAATAATTTTTTTCTTGATCTCTTCGTCCAAGGAGGAGATTTCTTTATGGCTTTGGTAACTTCCTTTATGATCCGATTCAAGGGGTTCTTATTAAGTTTCTTGTAATAACCACTAGAATCCAAGTGCAAATTCATCTTATCAATATAGTCTTTCTTGTTGAGAATCACCGTACCTCCCCCTTTATCAGCCTTCAAGATAACAATATGGTCATTCTTTTTGAGTTCCCTGAGGGCTCTGCTTTCTTCCCTAGTTATGTTGGGTTTGGGAAGTTTGGCTCTTATTAAAGTTACAGCACAATCTTGGCGTACCTCTTCTGCTTCATTTTCTGGTAGGTGCCTAATGCTTTCTTCTATGCTGGAGATGATGTCTTTGACCGAAATCTTTTTAGGGGCAATGACAAAATTAAGACCTTTCTCAAGGAGTCTTCTGGTGGGCATGTTTAATTCAAAGGTTGAGAGGTTAATGACTAGTCTATTGGGATCCTTGGTTGCAAATTTATGGTTAATGTTACCTTCTTCAATTTTTGTGGTTGTTACTACTTTTTTATTAGGATGGATATCGTCCCTGGTCAGTGCGCTATTGTGATCATGGTCTTTATACCTTGGGAGTCAAACTCTCTGTTCCTATGTGTTTGGCACGTTGTTTAAACTAGTAATCAACTCATGGTCAATTCCTAGGGTTTCACCCAAACTCGCATCTACACCACTCGTAGGGTTGTGCCTTTCTTCATAATCCAAGTCATTACATTGTGTGTTGTTCTTCCAGTTAACAATCTCATCACCAAAGACCAGGTCGCATGCTATTCTTGGGTAACGATCGAAGCATGTGCTGTCATTGTCATTACTCGTTGTGTTGGAGTTCTTTCGGCTAACCGTCTCTTCTCCATAGGCCAGGTTTGAGCAATGATCCATGATGTAATTAATCCCTGCGTTGGTATCATAGGAGTTTTTTACTACATTGGAGTCCCGCCTCTTCACTGCGTTGGATTGCCAACTTTCAACGATCCTTATGTTGTGGTTTTTATCATCTATTGCGTTGGAGACCAGCTTTACTGCATTGGAATTGGAGACCAGTCTCACTGCGTCAGGCCTCACTGCGTTGGAGGGCAGGATTTCATCTTCATTGTACCCTTTGTTGGGTGTTGCATTGTGAGAGGCGTTGGGTGCTGGGTTGTGAGAAGCATTGGGAGCTAGTACTTCATGCTTCCTGGTAGTTTGCTCCTGGTAATAGAAGCTATCTTGCATTTAAGTAGTTTGCTCCTGGTAATAGATGCTATCCTGCAGGTTGTTTCCCGAACTATCTTGTTGTTCAAGTTTCGACAGTTTGGAACAATGTTTTATTTTTAATTTCTTGAATATCAAATCTGCTCTCCCGTTAGAGCAATGATCCCAGTAATCCTAGGTGATTTCATCTAATGAATTTGTTGGCTGGGTGTGTAATAGCAGGAGCTGGCGATCTAGCTTGTCAACCAAATTGATATAACCTCTCTCCCTTTCTCAACCATACAACATCTGTAATACCCCATGTGTTAAGCCTTGGACATATGTAATTTGTAATTTTATTATTATTGTGGCACAGGGTGCTAGAAAAAAGGTCTTTAAGGACCAAGAGACATTATTATTATTTTGTAAATAATTAATTAATGAAAACAACTGCCACATCGGGGACCACTAAAAGAGTATGGGAGGCCTAGATCCACAATGTGAGGGGGGAATGAGGACATTCCTAGCACTTTAGAACTTGTTTGATTGATCTTGGTCCATATTTATGTCTTAGTGGTTTTATTAGTTGATGATCACCCAAAAATTGTACAACAGACCCAACTTTTGATTATTTTATCCTATGTTGGTATTATTAAGCCCACTTCACTATTTAGTGGGCCTCCTTGGTGTTTTTGTGGGTGCCACTTGTTGATTGATCCCCTTTCATGGTTTTGTAACTCGTTTTTGGAGGCTACACTTGGTTTTGTAACTCCCATTTGGACAAGTGTTCCCTCACTAGCTATTTTTAACCTTAACACCTCAAAAGTTGTGTAAATAATTATGTAACTCCTTATGTAAATACTTGTGTAAATCCTTGTGTAACTCTTTTGTAAATCCTTGTGTAACCCCCTTTTTCTATTTTGGGAAGATGCCTTCGCTTGTGTGACACCTCACCTCACTAATTTTCATTCCTCTTCATGAATGATGTGTCCACACATGAATTTGAGTGGCGTGGAGTGGCTTGGAGTCACTCTCCGTGAAATTCAAATTGCTTGGGTTGGATTAGTGTTAACCTCTTATGGTTGAATTACCTCCCTTGGATTGACTCAAGTTTGCTTACCTTGGTTTGGTTTGACCTCATTGAGTTAGAATTAGCTTCTTTGGTCTATAAATCGATGTTTGATATCCTTGGTTTGGAGGGTTGTTTTTCATGGTTCTTTTGGATGGATGTTGATTATGGTTGTTCATACCTTTGATGGTGAGAGATTGGGAAACCATGAATGTTTTGCTATGTGAATGAACTTTATGCTTGAATCGTTGTAATCTTGTATGGTGTTTGCAATAATCTTAGAAACTTTGGTGTATTTCCTTTGTTTCCACTACTTGGCTATGTTATGGACCTGCACATAAATCCTGATGGTGAATGGCGATATCTTGATGGCCTAGGAGGTATGCATTACCATTGCACCTGGTAGTGGGGTGGAAGATGAAGTATGTGGTGAGGAATCAAGTTTTGGATTCTCAAAATGATACTTGAGTTATTCTTGAGTGCACCTCTGTTGTGGATCTATGCCCTTAGCTCGGGGGTGGCTTGTTAAAGTGAGATATAGCTTTGTAGTGCCAAAGGCAGGGTGGAATGTGGTATGGATGATGCTAGATGTGCATTGATAAGATAAGTGATTTATCTCATGTTTATTTAATTTACTCACATATGATATGATTTATTGATGGGATGCATATGAAATGTTTGATGAAATGTATGAATTATTTGTGAAATAAATTTCTCACAAAATGGAATCTATTTATGCAAGTAAATTTTATGAAGGAATCGGAAACTAGTTTTTGGGATTTTGTGCACAATTTGTTTGAGGAAATAATCATTTGGCACATCTGCTACAGAACTGATAGTTCTTCCCTTGTTCATTATATAATGTTCAATTTGATGGTACAATAACCTCAGAATGGTTTAAGACACTCTTCTTTGATGCTTCTACCTTTTATTCGAAAACTAGTTCTTCGATTGGACTATTTGGCATAGTTTGGAGACTTAGCACAAGAAGTGTTTAAAAAAATGACTAAGTGTTCCTTTTATGCTTATGTATGAAAAATAATATTGGATTTTTTGTGATAATGTGAGGATAAATATTCTTGGTAGTTTTGGGGAAATGTCTACCAAAATTCTAGATCAATTTCCAATTTATAACTCCTTCAATGGATTTGTTTTGAGTAGATTTGTGACTTTGCATATGAAGTGTTTGAAAAAATGTTAGAATGAGATATACCTCTGTTATGACTGATAAACCATGTTATTTAGATTTGTAATTGCATTTGAATGATTATATGAGCCGCGGATTTAATTATTCTAGAGATTCCTAGAATTACTAGTCAATTCAGATTAGTAGATATAACTTGTTTTATGAGTTGTTTAATGGATTGTATATCAGTGGAAAGATACAAACATATGACTATAAGTTACCCCTGATATTCTTTCCATGATCTACAATAGTCATATATTTGTCTTTATTTGGCATTTGGAAAGTTAAATTGGAAACTAGGTACATTGCGGCGGAATTAGTAAATAGTTTTTGGATTCGAATCTTTGTTTTGGTAAAAGATGAATGTACAACCATATGCTCTATTCTTGGTACTTTAATTGTGCTATAGAAAGCTATTTTTCAGATCTGTACCTTCACCTTTGTGTTCCTCAAAACTCAGTATGATTGGTTTGTTTGAATTCCTAATAGTGTTTATTAACTAGTTGTACTGATTGAACTTGAAACATTTTTTGTTTATGTACTCGAATCATATTTGAAAAAAAAAAAAATTTATTTTGTTGTAAGTGCATGCTTAAATATGTGTATAATGGATGTAGGTTCACTTTTTGGTTCATTGGCATGGTTGTGAGTCGAATTTGTGTAAGACTAGCTGCTAGTATTGAACAACTAGTTAACTAGTTCTTGTGAAATCATTTTCATAATTACTTTGTTTAATTAATTGGAAAATGGTAGTTATGCCCGATTTACATGTTATTAGGTGTTGATTAGCCATTGGACTTAATAAATAGTGGTTAAGTGATAAACAAATGAAATTATATTAAGTACCGACAATTGTGTGCTAAGTGTTGTTAAGTATCGTAATCAAAACACTAATTACTAGTTAATCATGATTAAGAGTAAATGGCCTTTAGAGGTGGAATTTATGTCTGAATTGCTTGGAATGGATATGTGATTTTGCTAGAAGGTGTTAGTAATCCTTCCCAGCCCTTGTATCAGATGTTGGAATAGTTTTTGGATTTATTTTAATTTATTGATAATTAAAGGAACTTTGCCATCATTAAATCCTGAACAATGAAATTTAATATTTGTTTAACTAATCTGTTGTGCTAAAATTATCTAATTAGACTTAGAGAGCTAATGATATGTCCCTCAGAACCCTTGATATCCCCGAGGGACATTATAAGTGGTATTAGAGCTTAGGTTCCAACACTGCAGCTATTGGGCCTTCTACATAGTTATTATCTTTTGCATATGTGCATTTGGAATTTAAAAATGTGTTAGTAAGATGGAATTACCCCCCTTGTGTTAATAGAAGAAAACGAAGCCCCATTTCAAAGATTAGTTCATTTTATGCCTTAGAATTAATTAATATTTCATATGTTGCTCAATAGATTGATTGGTAAGTATCATGTTATGCATATCTAATAATTGACTTTGATATGATTGGTTGATTCTTGTGCATTGCCTCTTTTGCTACTCATTGAATTGTTAATATTGAAATGATTCTTAAAGTATGATTTATTTACTTATATATTATGATTATTAATCGATAAGTAAATAATTGTCATTATAATAGCATGTACTCTGTACCATTATCACTATTAATTTAATGCTAAATGATTAAGATGATATAGTTCTATTATTATTAAATACTAATATGATTTATTAAGTGGCATTTATATCTTATATGAATTTTGTATTTTCTATGGATGATATGCTTTTATAGTCTTATTTATGCCAACATGGATGAGTAACTTAGCTATTTTAGGAATGAGAGACTTGTCTAAATTCTCATTGGTTTCTCATTCTCATTTTTATTTTATGGATGTAGTATGTTTTTATACCATTTATTAATTATTACTATGCTAACTTATCAAATAAGTTAGTGGTGGAATGATCACTTGGAGGTAAGCATAACTATGGGTTATTATTGTATTCTATTATTTAATAAATATATTTTGGGCTACTTGTCTCTAATGGTTCATATTCTTTTTTATTTTATTTTATTTACTTATGGAGATGTAACTTCTAGTCTATTTTTTTGGAGGAAATGAGTCACTTGTCTTTAATGACTCATTATCTCTTAATACTATTTATTTTTATTTTATGCATGTACGTAGGTAGTATAGTAGTGTAAGATTATATATATATATGACATTGACATTGACATAAATGTGTACAATATGATATGTGAAGTTGTAAAAATATATATAAAAGAATAGATGCAAGTGTATATATATTAATTTTTGTGTGTTTGTAGATACTATAATATGTATTGTATTATATGTAATAGTTATTAGTATTACATGTATGTAATATTGTGAATATATTATATGTATAGAGATGAACGTATGCAATGATGTAAGTGTAAAAAATGGAGGTGTTTGGAAGTATTTGAGTGTTTGGAGGTGTTTGGAAGTGTCTAGAGGTATTTGAAAGTGTTTGTAGGTGTTTGAAAGTATTTGGGAGTTTGAAAATATTAGGAAGTATAGTGTGATCAAAAGTGTTATGTTAGTATATAAGTTATAATACATATCTAATATGATAGTATTGGGTTATGCAATTAGTGTTATAATTGTATGGATATTATGGTATAACATAATAATTATATGAGTATATTAAATATATAATATATAAGTTATATGACTAATATGTTGTGTATATGATTAATAATAATATGATATATGATTGCAAAATTATAATATGTATGTAAACAAAGTGGGGTGTACGTATATAAATAATACATAGTAATATTTAGTATGGTATATGGTATGAGTGTATGATAGTGTGTTGTATAGCTAGTAATCATTTTATTGTAGAATATTAGAAGATTTTGGTGGTAGGATGTTTGGTTGTTTGAAGTAACTATGTTTTACTTTGATTGATAAGTAGTGCAATGTGTGAATAATTAGTAATGCAATGCATTATTATATATATCCTCATGTGCTAATAATTCTATGTATTTTGGTTCATGCTTTCATAGGTGGACACCTTTCAAGAAAGTGGAATCTTGTGGTGATTGATTGAATTTCTCAACGTATATCTTGATGATGGGCTGAAGTACTCTGCCTGAAACGTCGAGAAATTCAATCAATCACCACAAGATTCCACTTTCTTCAAATTCTATGTATTGTTATGATAATTACTAACTATTTGATATGATTTCTATAGTTGTTGTATGTTGTTTGATATTATTGGTTGCTACTGGATATTATTGATTGGCGTTGGTCGATTAATGGTTGATACTGGTATGACATTGTCATCACTGTATGTATGCCTATTATTGGTTGTCCTTGGTTGTTATGGTTGTTGCATGTATGACTGACTCATTTTGGTTAATGTATTATGAATGATGCATTATGATTGATGTATTATAATCATTGTCTTCTACTTTATGAATCTTGGTTGATGTATTATGATTCTCTATTCTAATTGATGTATTTTGATTAATGTATTCCAATTGACTTATGTTGGTTGATGTATAATGATCATTGTCTTCTTTTTGATGAATCGTGGTTGATGTATTCTGATTGTGTATTCTAATTGATGTATTCTTATTAATGTATTTTAGTTGATGTATGTTGATTGATGTGTTTTGAATGATGTACTATGCTTGATGCTTGTATGGTTAGTTGATGCATGTATGGTTGTCCTTGGTTGATATTGCATGATCGATGTATGATTGATCTAGGTTGAGATATTATGAATTGATTATTGATGTCTGTATGGATGATGTATGCATGAGGGTTGTTGTATGATTGATATCACTTGATGAATAATGGCTTTTTGAATGATCTATAAAGAAGAATTATGCTTTGTGTTGAGATAAAAAGTAATATGTTGTTATGGCCCTTTTTGCTTCTTTGTTAGATTAGAATTGTTGCATATAAGTTCAATTTTCATGTTACATTAAAATGCAAAAGTATTTAGGTGACCTTTGAAAATATTTATCCTTGTGATATTCATAAAAAAAGTATCTTGTGTCATTATTGAAAGGTATCTCGGTAAACTTGGTGGTATTTCGTATATCTTTGTTGAAAAGTACGTACTAACCATGTAACCGATTAAGTATGATACATGTACCTTTATTGCAGATGAACTTCACTATCCTTATATATTCAATACTAATTGTGTAGAATGTGGTACTAGTATCTTTGTTTGGGAGCTATCTAGGGATCTTGTTGAAGGAAAATATATCCTTGTGATCTTTGCTGAAGGTATCTTGCTAGGGTATCCTTGTAGTATTATCAAATACCTTTGTTGAAATGCATCTTTAAAATATCATAGGGATGGTTCATGCATCTTGTTTGAAAAATATCTTGGTAACACTTCATGCATCCTTGTAGAAAAATTATTTGAGTGATAAATCACACAAACACATCTTGGTAATGCATCTCATGTGATTGACTGATCTAAACACATTTCAAGTATCCTAGATGAATTTCATATGATTGAAATTGATTAGAATAAGATTCGATTAGATGCATTTCAAGTATTTTGTTGAAGAAGTATCTATATTTCGAGTACCTTGCATATACTGAAGTATTTCATGTAATTAATTCGATTTTTTTTTAAAGATGTATTTTAAGAATCTTGTTGAACAATATATATGTTTACTACTAACCATGTGTCTGTTGGGAATGTGAATGTCATGTACCCTCCCCTCTACTCCTGCATATTAGGGAGGAACATGAATCTTGCCGCTCTCTCTGATACCTCGATGTCCATGAACCCAGTGCCCATACACCTGACTGATCTGCATAATAATTTAGAACTTATTATTTATTTCCGTTTACACATAGTCATGGGTCATGTCCATCCTTTAACATTTATTCTTAGGATGAAAACCCACAGTAACAATCGTTCCGCAACTTACAAATCCACTCTACAACCAAAGAAGTCATTTTCACACTAAAATAGACCTTTCCGACATCCACCTTCCGGCCTTCCTCCTTTCACAATGTAGCTTGCGACAGTTGAAACTCTGCAAAACGCCACTGTGATTTTGTCTCTTTCTGCATTTCTTTTTCTTCCTTCCGCCGCGGACTTTCGGAATCAGAAACTTGAAACACAGCAGAATCATTTAACCACATTCCGCCTTCCGCCTTCCACTGCAGACTTTGGGAATCCGAAACTCAATAAATGATACCTTTATTTGGTCACCTTCCACCTTCCACATTCCACGGGTGGACTTCGGATCATCAAAACCTAACACTTGACCTCATTTCTCTTTCTTCTTTCCAAATTCCGCCCCCTCCTTCTGCCTCCCACGATGGATTCTAGTATGTGAAAAACACATCTTTCTTTAGAATTTTTGTCTCTTTTTCTGCTTCTGCCTTCCGCAGGCGGATCCCAGGGTACAAAAAACCAACATTTTGCCTTGTTCTTTTTCTCTTTTTCCTCTTCCTTCTTCCACAAGCAGATTCCAGGGTGCAGAAACACTTAAGTCAGATGCATTCCAAATTTGTAACCAAGCTTCTAGCCTCCATGAACTTAAGCAAAATACATTGGAACCATAAACATATGCGGACGTAAAATGTAGGGAAAATTAACAACAATAAACTCTACTTAAATCATCAATAAGCATTCCACATAATAAGTGCATTCATAAACATATACATTGCAGAAATAACACAAAAGAGAATACTTATCTTGCAGATGAAGTTGTCTCACAACTAGCTATGTCACTGCAACGTTCCACCCAACCATAGGCCAATTGTGTTCATCAATACCTCAACACAACTGCCACCCCCGAGTTGGGCATGATTTCCACAAGGAACGAGGGAACAACAGGCTCACACACAGCTAGAACACATCACACATAGTCAAGCCAATCTATAGTTGGGTTTATCATATTGTCTATCCAAGCCAATACAAGATTGGGTTTATCAGGCTGCAGGCAACAAGCCAATATATTGCTGGGTTTATCAGGTTACTCAGCCAAGCCATCTAACAGTTGGGTTTATCAGACTGCAAATAGACAAGCCAACCTACACATTAAGGATTGGCCAAACCAACTAACAGATGGGTTTATCAGGCCACTTAGCCAAGCCATCTTACTACTGGGTTTATCATGCTTCTCAGCCAAGACAACAAACAGTTGGGTTATCAAGCTGTCCATCCAAGGATTACACATGAAAAAAAATGCACAACAGGACATAGCCAAGGCAACACACCATTGGGTTTATCAAGATACTCAGCCAAGCCAATATACAATTGGGTTTATTAGGCTACCCAACCAAGCCAATATACAATTGGGTTTATTAGGTTTTCAGGAAAGCCAATCTACCTTTGAGTTTATCAGGCTGCTAAGGAAGTGGCAAGGAAGAATGGCTAAGCTAGTGGCTCATTCACAGATCTAGGAACACCTCCACAAGATCAACGTTTCTTCCACTAAGTCTTGCATACAGTTCAGACTTAAACCAGGGTACACATAACAACAACCACATGTAGACACAACAACACAAGGCTCCACTCTATACACATATAACCAGGGTTCTAGACCACATTGTAACCTAGAGAAACAACAGGGTTCACTTGTACACAAAAGACTAGGGTTCCATACCACATTGAACAACCCCCTTTTCCTCGACTCAGGATAGTGAACAATCCATAATAGATCGAATGGACTGTTGAATGGAATGTGGAATGGAATGACCGAAACGTGCAGGACGAATCCAGAAAATATGGGATGGGAATGCATCCCTGCGATTACTTGCTTTAGAATCAAGAATGCGACTTCCCTAGATTGCAGGCTGCAGGCTTGCTCATATATGAAATTTGACTGCCATGCCTTGCTCTGCCCAAGGAATTAACTGCCTCAACTGCTCTTCTGGAAGAATTGAATGATTCAGTGAAGAGGACAAAAAGGTAGCTGAGGGTTTATGGGTTCTCCCATTGACATATTGTCTCACCCTATTGGCTCAATGGATTGAACAATTCGCCCTCCCCATACCTTGTGAAATCATGCCCCCATCTCTTTTGTTGCAGTGCATAGCTAGTTGTGGTATTTTATTAAATTGTATATTTACATGATATATTCAAAATATATTGTGCCTGACTTAACACTATACCCATTGGCATCATTCTTGATCATTGATACATAAAACACCAAGTCAATCACAAGGGCTTGACCTTGAGCTCCTTGACATGATTTAAATACATTATATACCTCCTGTACAATTTTAATACCATGGGGTCAAAACCAAGGTGTTACATTCCCCTCCCCTTTCATTAGCACTATCCTCAGTGCTTTACAAAATTGAACAAAAATGGATGTGTTAATCGCATGGCATCTTTCAGCTCCCACGTAGCCTCATCGGGATCGTAGTGCTTCCACTGCACCTTCACTTGTCCAACAGATCGATTCCGAAGCATTGTAACCTTCTTGTCGAGGATGCGCAATGGATCGGTTTGGAACTCTCCCTTGGGTTCCACCTGGATCACATCCCAATTTATCACATGGTTAGGATCATGTACATATTTCTTAAGCAAAGAAACATGAAAAACATTATGAGCTTTAGTGCTAGAAGGCAATTCAAGTCTATATGCAACTAGCCCTATTCTTTCAAGCACTTTGAAAGGCCCACAATATCTAGGCGACAAGTTGGAACAACTTCCAACATTCAAGGAACTCTTCCTTGGCCCCACTCTAAGGTAAACATGATCCCCAACACTGAACTCTCTATGCACTCTATGCTTGTATGCATAACTTTTCTATCTATCTTGGGATACTTTCAGGTTCTGCCTGATCTTTACAAGCTCTTGCTCCATTTCCATTAGTAATTCTGGACCAAGCACAATAATGTTCATTGGGTTATCCCAAGTCACTAGTGTCCTACACCTTCTTCCATACAAGGATTCATATGGACTCATTCCCAATGATGCTTGTTTTCCATTATTATATGCAAATTTTACCAAGTGTAAATAATCCTCCCACTTGGTTGGTTTGTCCATTACATACATGCGAAGCATGTCTTCAAGCACTTGATTCAATCTCTTTGTTTTTCCATCGGTTTGAGGATGGTAAGCGGTACTAAAGTTCAACTTTGTACCCAAATCTGCAAACATACTTTTCCAAAAATTGGAAGTAAACTTGGTATCCCTGTAAAAAATTATTGCCTTAGGCAATCCATGCAATCTGAAAATTTCCTTCTTGAATATTTTTGCAATGGAATCTGCATTATACATGGATTTGTCTGGTATAAAATGTGATTCCTTTGTCAACTTGTCCACCACAACCATGATGGAATCATGTTGTGTCATAGTCATTGGCAATCATGTAATAAAATCCATGGAAATAACTTCCCATTTCCATTCTGGGACATGCAAAGGTTGCAATAAACCTATTAGGTGTTGATGCTCAACCTTCACCTGCTGACATTTCATGCACTTAGAAATATACTCAACAATTTCCTTTTTCATTCCTAGCCAAAAATACTGCTTTCTGGCTGTAGTAATTTTTTTTTTTGATATCCTAAGTGACCAGAATATGGAGCTTAATGGATTTCATCCATAACAATTCTCCTCAAGTCGGCCACATTTGGAATATAAATTATGTTCTTATAGGTAATAAGTTCATCTTCTTCCAATTTATATCCCTCATACTTCTTTTCAAGGCCTTGTCACTGTAACTTGTCCTTTATCTGCACACACATTTCATCTTCAGTAGTATGATTAATAATCTACTGTCTCAAATCTGGTTGGCAAGTACTAAGAGATGCCACATGCATTTCATGCAACTTCCCGCTGAGCGCATCAACCACCTTATTTTCTTTTCATTTTATGTGTTTGATTTAAAAATCAAACTCACATAAAAACTCTAGCCATCTAGCTTGCCTAGCATTTAAAGTTGGATGATCAAACAAGTATTTCAAACCACAATGGCCTATCCTTAGCTCAAAATTTCTGTCGATTAAGTAATGTCTCCACATCTTGAGAGCATGTACTATGGCTGCAAGTTCTAGGTCACGAGTAGCATAGTTCTTCTCATGCTCCTTCAACTTTCTTGACTCATAGCATATCCCCTGGTTGTCTTGCTTAAGAACTCCTCCAAGTCCTTGATTACATGCATCAGTACACACCACAAAGTATTTTTCTGGGTCTGCAATTTTCAGAACTGGTGCACTTGTAATAATATTCTTCAATTGCTCGGAAGCTTTCTTCACATCTTGGTGTCCATTCAAACTTTATCCCATTCTTTTGCAAAGATGTGATTGAATGTGCAACCTTGGAGAATCCTTCAATGAACCTCCTCTAGTATCCTACAAGTCCCATAACAGATCTCACATCCATCACATTTCTTAGGGTTGTCCAATTCACAATGGATTCAATCTTTTCAGGGTCCACGAATATTCCTTCATCTGAGATAATGTGACCCAAATAATGAATTTTATATTTATAAAAGTCACATTTTCTCAACTTGGCATACAACTTATGCTCCCTTAGCAATTGCAATGTCATTCTCAGATGTTCTTCATGCTCTTCTTCATTCTTAGAATAAATAAGAATGTCATCTAGGAAAACAAGAACAAACTTGTCCAAATACTTGCTAAAAAGAATATTCATGAGACACATGATTGTAGTTGGTGCATTTGTGAGACCAAATGGTACCACTACAAAATCATAGTGTCCATACCTTGTTTTGAAGGTTGTATTATGAATATCTTCATCTTTGATTCTTACCAAATGGTAACCATACCTCAAGTCAATATTGGAAAATACCTTTGCTCCTCTCATTTGATAAAAAGGTCATCAATTCGAGGTAAAGGGTATTTATTCTTCAAAGTAACCTTGTTCAACTAACTGTAATCAATACATAACTTGAGTGCTCCATATTTATTTTTCACAAACATAACTGGTGCTCCCCATGGGGACACACTCAGCATGATACACTTCTTTTCCAACAACTCCTATAGCTGCATTTTCAGGTCTAGCAATTCCAGTGTGCTCATCTTGTAGGGTGCCTTGGACACTGGTGCTGCTCCAGGCACAAGGTCAATTGTAAAATCAATGTCTCTCATTGGAGGAAGCCCTAGAATTTCATCAGGAAAACATCCCTGAATTCCTGCAATACATGAAAGTCCTCCAACCTAGGAGTTTCATTCTCTGCTGCCTCTAAAACATGGGATGCATACAATCTGCAACCTTTCCTACAGAAATTCTTCAACTGCATTGCTAAAATTTGCCTAATAGAAATCACACTTGGAATGCCTCTTACAAACCTTGGGTTTCCTTCTTCATCCATACATTCAAAAGTCTTATTGTAATAGTCAAGCTTAACTCTGTGTACTTCTAACCAGCCCATTCCAATGAGAATATCATAGGAACCAAGTGGCAGAGCATTTAAGTTTGCATAAGTGACTAACCCATCCATGACTAATGGACATCTTTCTACCACTTCATTAACTTTTCTCTTGGTTCCAGTGGCTTGTTGAACTAACCATGATTTTTTATGCTTTAACTTCTTAAAAGCACAAATCTCAATGATTCTAGGAGTGATATAACTGTGAGTAGATCCATGATCAATCAAAATAGAAACAGATTGCTCAACAATCTTACCTTCAACTTCAACCACAGTTGATTGATGATCTACCTAGTGGTTCTCTAGTGTTGCATAGATTATGGGGACAGTCCTTGCTACTTGAACCACTGTTTCATCTCCTTGGATGTTGTGAGCTTTCCTTACATAGCCATTCTCAAGCGGACAGTTCCTGTGCATATTATTTTCTCCGCATCTTCAACATTGGAGTGGTTCTCTGATCTCTTTTGGATCTCTTGGCCTATCTTCCATCACTGTAGCTAGCTTAGTCACAACTTGTTATGGCTTCCTTTGCTGATTTTGGAAATGAGAAGGTTTGAAACCTTTCTTCCTTTGGTCAAATGTTTCATTCCTCTTGTCCTTCCATGCCTTATGAATATCAGGTTTTTTTTTGTTCTGATCATAGCAATACTTGGCCTTCCTTATAGCCTCTTCTAGAGTTATAGGTTCATCAAACTCAATTATGTCTTTGTATGATTGAGGTAATCCACTTAGAAAACATTGAATTTTCACTTTATCATCCCTGATATACCTGGCATACCTCAACAACTCCAAGAATTTGTTTGCATATTATTCCATGATCAACTGTCCCAATTTCAGCTCATGGAACTCTTTAATCTTATCATCATAGTACTTGCTAGAGAGGTACTTCTGCTTAAAATACTTCTTCAACTGCTTCCACACAATCTTTTTGTCATTAATCTTCTTCACTTGCCTCATGTTCTCCCACCATATAGATTCTCTTCCATTCAGATTGAAGATGGCTACCCTTGCCTTCATATTTCTCGAGTAGTCTTGGAATTGGAAATACTATTTCATCCCAAGAAGCCAAGCTTTAGCTTCTTGACTGGATTTTACCTCACCAATAAAGGTAGGAGGCCTTGCCTTCTTAAATTCATTACATGAACTGTTCTGGTAATGCCTCTTCATCTTATTCCTGTGAGATGAAGGGTTTGAACCCCTAATGGATCCTTCAGAGTCAGATGATCCACTATAAGACCTTTTTCTTCTTCTGGCACTGCTCCTACTTCCTTCTGGATTTACTGTTTGATGCCCAAAGTTCATCTGCCTTTGGATGTTTGTCAAACTCTACAGCATGACTCAACAACTTCTTGATGCTCTGAATGATACTTTTATTGGTGGATTCAGCTAACCCATTTCCCTGAGGGTAATAAGGTGTTGAGTGTTTCAAAACAATCCCATTTTCTTCACAAAATGCCACCATAGATTTTGACTTAAAAGCTTTAGCATTATCAGTCAATAAATTCTTGGGACATCCAAATCTGCTAAGAATATTTTCCTGAATAAAGCTAATTATCACCTTGTCTGTTGCATTTCTTGTGGGAATTGCCTCCACCCATTTGGTGAAAAAATATGTAGTTGTCAATATCCATTTATGCTTCCCTGAAGAAGAAGGATTTATCTCACCTATAAAGTCTAAGCCCCACTGCTGAAAAGGAACATTCACTGCAATAGGCTTCAATGGTAAAGACACTAACTTTTGCTTACCGACAATTTTTTGACATGGGGCACAAGCTCTCACCTGCTAATATACATCAGAGAACAGAGAAGGCCAATAATATTCGGACCTTAGGATTTTATAAGCAACAGCTTTCCAATATTTATGTCCCCCACAAGCACCTTCATGGGATTCTGAGATTACCTCCTCAATCTCCGGCTTATCTAAACATCTGAGCAAAATACCTCCTGGATCTTTTCAAAACAACTGCTGTTCTATCAGACAATATTTAGTAGCTTTTAACTTCAGTGATCTAGCCACCTTTTTATCTGGATGTCTAGGACATTTTAAATACAACATGAAATGTACAACATCTGCATACCATGTAAATTTTGCATATTGCTCCATAATCTTTTCTTTCTCTTGCTCAACTTGCAATTCTTCCTATATAGGCTGTTTTGCCATCAAATGAAGGCCTAAAGCTTGACAATTTGAATCAGCCAACAATTTTGCTAAACCTTGACCCTTCACTAGTTTATTAGGCTTGATGTCCACATCATATTCCATTATCTTAGTAATCCATTTTACCCTTTTCCCTTCACTATCAGGCTGAGTTAATATATCCATAATGGCAACATTAGGAACATAAGCTATGACCTTAGAATGTAAAACATAAATTCTAAATTTTTTAATGCTTTTACCAGTGAATAAGCTTGCTTTTCGAATGTACTGTGCTTTAACTCTGAGTCCCTGAGAGTCTTGCTGAAAAATGCAATTGGCTGTTCCAGTCCATCATTATTCTTCTGTAACAGAACAACAACTAATGTATCCTTTGATGCAAAAGAAGAAGTAAAAAATTCTTTTGAAAAATTAGGACTCACTAGCACTGCTGCTTCTGTAAGAGCCAACTTTATCTTCTCAAACGAATTCCTAGCCTTTGCTGTCCATTTCACTTCCTGATCTTTCTTCAACATAGTTGTTATTTGTTTAATAGTTTCAGCAAAATTCAGTATAAACCAACGTAGAAAATTTATTTTACCAATAAAAGATTGCGCATCCTTCTTGCTTCTAGGTAAACTGATCTTCAAAATGGATTTAACCCTTTCTGGATCTATCCTTATCCCATCAGTTGAAACCAAATGTCCTAAGAACTTACCCTCATGCACACCAAAATGTGACTTTTTTGGATTAAGGGACAGTCCATATTTTCTACATTTCAAGAAAGTTTGTTTTAGGTGCTTTAGATGTTCCTCATCAGACTGTGAGAATACTGTAATATCATCCAAATAGATTACAACAAACTTATCCTTCTCCCCAACAAAGGCTATATCCATAGCCCTTTGAAAGGTGGCTCCAACATTCATCAATCCAAATGCCATTTTATCATACATTAAAGTACTCCATGGGGTAGTGAAAGCTGTTTTTTCTCGATCATACGGGTGCATTGTAATCTGGTTATACCCAGAAAATCCATCCACCATTGAAATCCTTTGAGCGTCCACCACTTTTTGTAAAATTTGCTTAATTTTTGGTAATGGGTAATTATCCTTTAATGAGGACCTATTCAGATTACGGAACTCTACACACAACCTTATTTCTCCATTCTTTTTTCTAACAGGAACTAAGTTTGCCACCCATGAAGAATATCTAAGAGGAACAATGATTTTTGCATCCAATAATTTTTTAACCTCTTTTTCCATAACAGGAAATAAGGCAGGATTGATTCTCCTCAGCTTTTGTCTAAATGGTTTTACATTAGGCTTCAAAGGAACTTTATGCTGAATAATACTTGTGTCATAAGTTTTTAAATCTTCGTATGACCAAGCAAAAATATCAACATATTATGATGCAAATGTTTTTCAGACAGAGGATGATTTAAACCTTGAAGTAACAGCTGATATATATCAATGTGAGCCTAAGAAGACACTAAATCTGAGGTCAGGACCAAAGCAGGTGGCTCAAGCAAAAATATGACCAGTTGAATGATGAATAACCCAAGGAAAATATGCTTCAGCTTCATCCCCAACAATGGCGCCAAAGATGTTAGTGCCAGAAATTGTTCTCAGACTACTAAAGAACAAGCCAACACATTCTCATAAAATAAAACTAAGTAAAATAGGTTTTTAGGGTTTTGGTTTTACAGTTTGTTAACAAGAGGGTGAAATCTCATCAGGCTAAGACAACACTAAATCATGTAATAGTGAAGGACTGAGATGTATAATATATGAAACATAAACCAGAAACAACATGAGCACACTATTGAATTTCACCCATAGTTCACAAGCATTCCATGAATAATAACATCAAACAAGAAATGAATTTTTCAACTGTGTGACTACACCAATCATAAATGAAACCAATAGATAAAATAAAATGGGCTTATAGTTTGCATATATATATCATAATGAGTCATCAAGAATACATAAGAGTTTATGAACTTAGCTCTATATACATTAGCTTGAAAGCCTCCCCTTATACAAAAATTTGAACCTATACTCATTCTAATTTCTTTCTTTTATCTTGGTTACATAAAAAAATAGTTATTTAACTAAATAACTACCTTCTAGGTCAGATTATCGAAATACTAGTAAGGTAAAAGCTTTTCAAAACAAACTAATATCTTAACAAAAGTTAACTGAAAGACACCTGTCATCAATAGTCTTTTAAAGATCTTTGACAGCTTCAGCCAAAAGTGTTATTCCTTCTAAAGCTTGAGTTTTTCTTCTGGTTCTATGCTGCTCAGCTTCTAGGTATTCAACTCTCTTTGATAATTCTTGATTTTGCTGAGTTACTTCTTGGATTGTCTTCTTCAGTTCTGCACATAAGTTTTGTGTCTGCCTTTTCCTCTTCAATGCTTCCTTCGAAACCATAACCAATTCTTGATAATGGTTGTTAATTTCCTCAAGATCTTCTCTTAATCTTCAATTTTCCATTACTAATCCTTCATTTGTTTCATGCATAAAGTCTATTTGGTATTTGTACTGCTTGACACTTTTCCAAAGATTTTCATTCTCAGAATCTATACATTTCCCTTCTTGGAATGAATAAGTTCCCTCTGATAACCAAGGGACATTCAACTTCTTAAGAATTTCCTCATCATCCTCTTCATACTTGAAAACCTATGTCAGTACAGGAACATCTGGAGATTTAACACCTTCAAAATTGCACTGGATTGATGGCTCCGCAATTTTCCCTTTCCCTGTACATGATTCTAACATCACTAAATGATCTTTCCTAGTATAAACTTGCTAAGGGCTAAGACTTTCCTTTTTTCCAATATCTTCTAGCTATTCTGGAACTTTATTTTTCACTGGAGATGAATCAACAATCAAAGAATCCTGTTACTTACTCTTCACTTTTTTAGCATTCAAACCTTCATCCTCTACGAAATCTTCTTGAGAAGAGGAATCTTCTGATATTGTAATTTTTTCTTGAGCTAGCTTGGGATTTAAAAGTTTTTTCATGTTTAACCTCAACTTGTTCTTAGGTCTAGTTTTAGGTCTCCAGCCTACTCCTACTTCTCCCAGCATATTCAAAGATTTACCTTGATGTTTTATAGTTGCAAGATGAACAACTTCTCTTTTAACTCCTTTCATGACCAGCTTTTCCTCAAACCCTTCTTTTGAGCTCTGTATATTATCAACCCTTAATTTATCAAGCACTAGGATTTCCCTTCTTTCTTTATGTACATTTGTAGGAGTCTGTTCTTATTCTAAAACACATTTACCTTCTTCCTGGTTTGTATCTTCATCAAAGGTATTTGCTATGTCATATTCACTGATTTCTGCTACATCTTCTAAATTCTGCACTTGAAATTTCAACTGATCATCTTCATCAATCTTCTTTTGCTATCCATCTACAGACTCTTCAAGTTTTTGTGTTGAAGACTCCACTTGAGTAGTCTCTTCTTCTCCTTCAATAATTGTAAGTTTTAAACCTGTGCAGAGAAGCAAAGCATACAAATTATTTTAAGCAAAATAGAGATCACAACACATCATTCACACATAAACACAGAGATTTACCCTGGAAACCCTTAACCGGGAAAACCAGAAAACCTTGGAGCCACACCTCCTATTTTCTTTTCATTACATTATGAAATCCTCACAATACAAAATATAGGTATTTTGCAACATCCAAATACCCTAATCCATTAACCCGGATTAGAAAAAGCCTCCAATCCCTTAACCAGGATTAAGTTACATATTTTTAGACAAATTCTAAAAATAGCCAAAAACAACTATAAATAGCCATAAAATCTATAACTAGGTGCCTTTGGGATCGCCGAGCTACAGTGCTGACATGCGCACCTCCCCTCCATATGCACATGCAAAGAATATAACATATACCCAACAATAATGACTTCTTTCTTCAATTTTTTAACAAAGTTGTGTGCTTTGTTCACTTGTCTCCTTTTTTATTGGTCTTCCTTCTCGCTTTGAAACCCCGACCAGAACAAAAAGTAATCCCAAGTCTTTGCTTTTTTCTGGAGCATAGTACTGATAATCAATTTTATCAATTTATGATGGAAAATGGACTATTTAGTGTGATCCCGATGCTCCCTTACCCTGCTTGACATCTTCTGCAAGCTTTTTAAGAAGAAAAGGGGAGATTCATCTTTGTCTCATGTCTTAAGTGCTGTAGAAACCTAATGTGATTCTTAAAAAACAGAGGCATATCTTTCGTCACAGGTTATATAAGTCTGCAAAATATTAATTGGCTCTCTCCATTCAGGCTTGAAATTATGTATATAAACCCCCTTACCCCAATCTGCTACAACATTAGGCAATAAGAAATTCTCTGAAATAAAAGCAAAAGGCATTTTCTTGAACCAAAACTCAACCTCATTAGCTATGCATGTATCTTCTGCTATCAACTCTCTAGTTAATTCAATTTTTAGGGTATTAAACATGACTGTGTCTTTCTCTAATCCTTGAGCGAATCCATAAGAAACTTCTAAATGATAACCATCATTTTTTTCAAAATATTGAAACCAGCCTACTTCTTGAAACAATTTTGCACAGTCAGGAAAGATTTTAGCCCATGTCATGTCTGAAGGCTCATCCCTGTTTGTCTTGCCACTTATCTTCATTTTCTTATTGAACCCTAATTGTTTCTCCTTCAGAAAATAGTCAAAACTATTTCAAAATTATCTTATTTCAATAGTAGACTAGAGGTTGAGAACCCTAGATATGAATATTTTCTAAAACAGTTGATATGTATTTCGAAAAACATTCCATTGACAGAATGAACTAATAATTGAGCAAAATCGGGTTCCCGAGCTTGCAATTTCTTAATCAACACCCATGAACTAATCTTCTGTTAATGCAAACCCGAATTTGTGAATGATGTCAGCAATCGGTTGCATACCTATCATAATAATGGTTCTAGCTGCTGAAAATACACTATCTTGTCTTCGTAGGTGTCCAATAACCTCCGTAGCTCTATCTTCAACTGCCACGACTGCGCAAGTCATTAACTTTGCAAACCCTAAACCTGTAACTGCCTTCCTCACAATCTCTTCCAACCATAGACTGCTAGGTATCAGCACAATCTCTGTAAGCTCTCATACATCCAAGGAATTCATAACTAACTTCGAGTTACTCCCATCGTGCACTATCATTATTGTTTAAAGGATCTCCATTTTCCAAATTCCGGACAGCTACAACTTGTCTGAATCATCCTTGTCTTAACTTGAACACTTGTCAAAATGATTAGTAAAGCTTATACACGTATCATTCCCCTTTTATAGATGTGATAACTCGCATCATTTGCAATTTTGAAAACTCATAAGCAAACTTACGATTTTTTAAAGTCCACGACTTTCTTGTAGCGCTCTAGTTTACGATTTTTGCCTTTGCACTACAGGAATTTCTGATTAATGTTTTTTAACAAAAAGCTTAAATACAAAGGGTTAAATTATGTAATCAAACTTTGATTAAACCTTATAATATCTCTTTCCAACCTTTCAGAAATATACACACCTAATAAGCCCATTAAAACTATAAAAACAACTAAATAAAGTCAATTTAAAAGGAATATCATGAAACCAAAAATAAAAATATGCTCAATATTATAATACCTCAAAAACCAAGCTCAAAATCTTAAAAGAAATAAGAAAACCATGTTTTGAAAATAAAGCATATAATCTAAAGTAGAAAACAAAATCTAGCTATAACAGTCACCTTCCGCATTCCGCGGGCGGACTTCGGATTGCGGAAACCCAACACTTGACCTCATTTCTCTTTCTGCTTTCCAATTTTCATCCCTGCCTTTTGCCTCCAACGATGGATTTTGGGATGCGAAAAACACATATTTCCTTAGAATTTTCGGCTCTTTTCCGCTTCCGCAGGCGGATCCCAGGGTATGAAAAACCGACATTATGCCTTATTCTTTTTCTCTTTTTCTGCTTCTGTCTTTCGTAGACATATTTTGAGGTGCATAAACACTTGATTCAGATGCATTCCGACTCTGTAACCAGGCTTCTAGCCTCCATGAACTTAAGCAAAATACATTGGAACCATAAACATATGCAGATGTAAAATGCAGGGACATTTAATAACAATAAACTCTACTTAAATCATCAATAAGCATTCCACATAATACATGCATTCATAAACAAATGCACTGTAGAAATAACACAATAGAGAATACTTATCTTGCAGATGAAGTTGTTCCCCAACTAGCTATGTTGCTACAACGTTCCACCCAACAATAGGCCAATTGCGTTCATCAATCTCTCCACACAACTTCCACCCCCGAGTTGGGCATGATTTCGACAAGGAACTAGGGAACAATAGGCTCACACATAGCCATAACACATGACACACATTCAAGCCAACCTACAGTTGGGTTTATCAGATTGTCCAGCCAAGCCAATACAAGACTGGGTTTATCGGGTTGTAGGAAAAAAACCAATACACTGTTGGGTTTATTAGGATACTTAGCCAAGCCAACTAACAATTGGGTTTATTAGACTGCAAAAATTCAAGTCAAAATACACATTAAGGACCATCCAAGCCAACTAACAGATGGGTTTATTAGGCCACTTAGCCAAGCCATCTCACTATTGGGTTTATCAGGCTTCTCAACCAAGCCAACAAATAGTTGGGTTTATCAGGTTGTCCAGCTAAGGATTACACATGGCCGAAAATGCACAACAAGACACAACCAAGCCAACACACCATTGGCTTTATCAGGCTGCTAAGCCAAGCCAATATACGATTGGGTTTATCAGGCTACCCAACCAATACAATATACAATTGGGTTTATTAGGCTGTTAGCCAAGCCAATCTACCTTTGGGTTTATCAGGCTACTAAGGCAGTGGAAAGGAAGAATGGCTAAGCTAGTGGCTCATTCACAAAGCTAGGGACACCTCCACAAGATCTATATGGCCTGACATCCACAATACCTACACACCCAACACAAGGAAGTATCCCCTTCTCTCCTACACAGTCCCTCGGGCTATACCTTCCCTTCTAATGCTCTTAAGGATGTGCATAGAAGATTCACCAGCCACTCCTATATTTTGTGAGGTTCCTCTCTTCACTAGGTTTATCAAGCCCATTTGGTGTCTCTTCCACTCCTAAGTCTTGCATACAGTTCAGACCCAAACTAGGGTACACATAACAACAACCACACAGAGACACAACAACATAGGGCTCCACTCTATACACAGATAACTAGGGTTCCAGACCACACTGTAACCCAAAGAAACAACAGGGCTCACTTGTACACAAAATACCAAGGTTCTATTACACATTGAACAACCCCCTTCCTCGACTCAGGATAATGAACAATGCATAATAGATCGAATGGAATGGGGAATGGGATGACCGAAATGTGTAGGGAAACTCCGTAAAATATGGGATGGGCACGCATCCTCATGATTAATTTATTTAGAAGCAAGAATACAGCTTCCCGAGAATGCAGGTTGTAGGCTTTCTCAGACACGAAATCTGGTTGCCATGCCTTGCTCTGCCCAAGGCATTAACTGCCTCAACTGCTCTTCTAGAAGAATTGAATGATTGAGTGCAGAGGACAAAAAGGTAGCTGAGGGTTTATGGGTTCTCCCATTGACATCTGGTCTCACCCTATTGGCTCAAGGGATTAAACAAATCCCCCTCCTTGTTCCTTGTGAAATCATGCCCCCATATCTTTCGTTGCAGTGCATAGCTAGTTGTGGTATTTTATTAAATTGTATATTTACATGATATCTTCAAAATATATTGTGCATGACTTATAACTATACCCATCGGCATCAACCTTTATCTCCGATACATAAAACACCAAATCAATGGCAGGGCCTTGGCCTTGAGCTCCTCACCATGATTTAAATACAATATAAACCTCATGTACAATTTTAATACCATGGGGTCAAAACCGAGGTGTTACAGTGAAAAAACATCCTTGTTAAAGAAGCATATCTATTTCAAGTATCTTTGTTGAAGAATATGGTTTCTTTGTTGGGACTGAGTTCCTGGATTCACTCAGAGAGCATTCTGGTATCCATTTCTAGAGAGGTAGTTTGGTAGATTGTCACCCCTTTGCTTCTGTCATATCACTCTACTAGTCAAGGTTCTCACACAGGAAGCCGGGACATGGGATGGCGACCCCATAGGTAGTGGAGACGAACATGAAAGTAGTTATGGGAATCATTGTGGTTCTCATAAGAGGTAGTTATGAGAGTTGCAAAACTGATTGTGCTCTTCTTGTGGGAGGAACATTGTCCCACTGAAGCTATTTTCCGAAATTTAAGATAAGTATTCTCTCATGTGCTATTCCTATTGTTATATTATGTATAGGTTCCATGGTGACTGATTTATGCTATCTTTTTGTTCATGGTTTAGTTGTTAAAGAATACTCTTATATCATGTATCTTAGATTTTTATACATGATGTTAATCATACGGTTGATTGAAATATGATTTTCAAGTGAATCTATCTTTGTTTATATTTGAAGACTGTGTAATGGGGATTAAATATTGACCCTTGTCGTTAGTCTTGGTTTTCGCACATGAAACCAAGAAATGGGATGGTGATATCTTGAGGAACGATTTAGGTTAAGGGACTCACATCCCATAGGTAGTGGATACATATAGGAAAGTAGAAATGGGAAGTATTGTGGTTTCTCAGAAGAGGAGTTTCAAGAAAGACTGCTTGAAAACTGAAGGTAATGATCCTTTTGAAAGTTGTAAAAGCATGTATGTATTATACATCGAGGACGTTGCATGGTTTAAGGGAAAGGGGATGTAATACCCCATGTGTTAATCCCCAGACATATGTAATTTGTAATTGTTTATTATTGTGGCACAAGGTGCTAGAAAAAGGGACTTTAAAGACCTGAAGACATTATTATTATTTTGTAAATAATTAATTAATGAAAACAATTAACACATCGGGGAGCACTAAAAGCATATGGGAGGTCTAGATCCACAATCTAAGGGGGAATGGGGACATTCCTAGCACTTTAGAACTTGTTTGGTTGATCTTGGTACATATTTATGTCTTGGTGGTTTTATTAGTTGATGATCACCCAAAAATTGTACAATGGACCCAACTTTTGAATAGTTTATCCTATGTTGGTATTATTGAGCCTAATTCATGATTTAGTGGGCCTCCTTGGTGTTTGGGTGGGTTCCCCTTGTTTATTAAGACCCTTTCATGGTTTTGTAACTCCTTTGTGGAGGCTAGACTTGGTTTTATAACTCCCATTTGAACAAGTGTTCCCTCATTGGCTATCTTTAGCCTTAACACCTCAAAAGTTGTGTAAAAAATTATGTAATTCATGTAAATACCTGTGTAAATATTTGTGTAACTCTTTTGTAAATCCGTGTGTAACCCCCCTTTTTATATTTTGGGAAGATGCCTTGGCTTGTGTGACACCTCTCCTCACTAATTTTGTTTCCTCTTCATGACTGATTTGTCCACACATGAATTTGAGTGGGGTGGAGTGGATTGGAGTCACTCTCCTTGAAATTCAATCTGCTTGGGTTGGATTAGAGTTAACCTCGTGTGGTTGAATTATCCCCCTTGGATTGACTCAAGTTTTCTTACCTTGGTTTGGTTTGACCTCATTGAGTTAGAATTACCATCTTTGGTCTTTAAATCCATGTTTGATATCCTTGTTTTGGGGGGTTGTTTTTAATGGTTCTTTTGGATAGTTGTTGAGTATGGTTGTTCATACCTTTAATGGTGAGAGATTGGGAAATCATGAATGCACTTCTATGTGAATAAACTTTATGCTTGAAGCCTTGTGATCTTGTATGGTGTTTGCGGCAATCCCATAAAAAATCTGGTGTAGTTCCTCTGTTTTCGCTACTTGGCTCTGTCCTAAACTTGCACACAAATCCTGGTGGTAAATGGTGATATCTCGATGGCCTAGGGGGTTTGCATTACCATTACACCTGGTAGTAGGGTGGAAGAGGAACTATGTGGTGAGAAATAAAGTTTTGGCTTCTCAAACTGATACTTGATCTATTCTTGAGTGCACCTTTGTTGTGTATCTGTGGCCTTAGCTTGAGGGCGGCTTGACAAAGTGAGATCTGGCTTGGCAGTGCCAAAGGTTGGGTGGAATGTGGTCCGGATGATGCCAGATGCTCATTGATAAGATAAGTGATTTATATCATATTTATTTAATTTACTTAGCTCTGATGTGATTTATTGATGGATGCACATGAAATTTTTGATGAAACATATGAGTTATTTGTGGAAGAAATTTCTCACAAAATGAAATCTATTTATGCAAGTAAATTTTATGAAGGAATTGGAAACTAGATTTTGGGATTTTGTGCACAATTTGTTTGAGGGAATAATTATTTGGTACTTCTGCTACAAAGCTGATATTTCTTCTCATGTTCATTATATAATGTGTATTTTGATGGTACATTAACCTCGTAATGGTTTAAGACACTCCTCTTTGATGCTTCTACATTTTATTCAAAAACCAGTTCTTTGTTTGGACTATTTGGCATAGTTTGGAGACTTAGAACATGAAGTGTTTATACAAATTCCTGAGTGTTCCTTTTATGCTTATGTATGATAATAATGTTGAAATTTGTGTGATAATGTGAGGATAAATATTCTTGGTAGTGTTGGGGAAATGTTTACCAAAATTCTAGATCAATTTCCAATTTCTAGCTCCTTCAATGGAATTGGTTTGAGTAGATTTGTGAATTTGAATATGAAGTGTTTGAAAAAAGGTTGGCATGATATATATCTATTTTATTAATCATAAAACATGTTATTTATAGTTGGAATTGCATTTGAATGATTCTATGAGCTATGGATTTTATTATTATAATGATTCTTATAATTACTAGTCAATTCAAATGAGTATAATTAACTTGTTTTATGAGTTGTTTAATGGACTATATATGGGTGGAAAGCTACATAAACATTATTGTAACTTATGCTTGATATGCATTCCATGAGCTACAATAGTCATATATTTCTCTTTATTTGGCATTTGGAAAGTTAAATTGGAATATTGGTATATTGCGGTGAAATTGGTAAATAGTTTTTGGATTCAAATCTTTGTTTTGGTAAAAGATGAATGTACAACCATATGCTATGTTCTTGATACTTTAATTTTGCTATATAATGCTATTTTTAAGATCTATACCTTCACCTCTGTGTTCCTCGGAACTTGGTATGACTGGTCTAATTGAATTCTTAGCAGTGTTTATTAACTAGCTGTATTGATTGAACTTGAAACATTCTTCGTTTATGTACTCGGATCAGATCTGAAAAAAGTACTTTATGTTGATGTACGTGCATGCTAAAATATGTGTATAATGGTTATAGGTTCACTTTTTGGTTCATTGGCATGGTTGCAAGTCGAATTTGTGCAAGACTAGCTGTTAGTATTGAATAACCAGTTAACTAGTTCTTATGGAATCATTTTCATAATTATTATGTTAATTAATTGGAAAATGGTAATTAGGTCTGATTTACATGTTATTAGGTGTTTATTAGCCATTGGACTTAATAAATAGTGGTTAAGTGATAAACAAATGAAAGTATATTAATTATCGGCAATTGAGTGCTAAGTGTCGTTAAGTATTGTAATCAGAACACTAATTACTAGTTAACCATGATTAAGAATAAATGGCCTTTAGAGGTGGTATTTATGTCTGAATTGGATGGGATTGTATATGCGATGTTGCTAGAAGGTGTTAGTAATCCTTCCCAACCCTTGTATCATATGTTGGAATAGTTACTGACTTTATTTCAATTCATTGGTAATTAAAGGGACTTTGTCGTGATTAAATCCTAAAAAATGAAATTTAATATTTGTTTAACTAATTTGTTTTGCTGAAGTTATATAATTATCCTTATAGATCTAATGATATGTCCCTCAGACCCCTTGATATCTCTGGGAGACATTACAACATCAATCCTTTATAACAATTCATAGACATAGAATACATACCAACAACAATAAATAGTTAACAATATAACATAGAACCTCTCTTTCTAAAGAACCAACCACATTGAACACTTAAGGAGAACTAATTCACTAGCCATCAAGAAAGAAATAATCGATAGACCAAACTACTAGAAAAATTAGCCTTATGAAAAAACTAGCTGGAAAAAGAAGACCTCTTTCACAACCCTCTTCTCCCATTTAACTATCCATTCTCTATTTGATTTAATTCATGTTTAATTTATATCATGCCAAGTGACTTTCATGTTTTAATACCTCATACATGATTAATTAGACTTGACCTGTTAATAAACTTTATTATATCACTTTATTCCATTTACATATTTTTAAATAAGTCAATTGGGATTAGATTAGGTGTTTGGGAGGAGATTAGGTGATTAGTAATCATAGAAAACACATTCTCTATGTGCGCCAAGAACTGTTACAAAAATATGAAGTATAACAATGTTATACCCAAGAATGTGTTCATCATCTTATACATTCTCTAGGTTATAAAACTTGAATTCAATACGTAGTTTATCATTTTATATACTATAGTCTTCCAATATGATGTTTAACCAATCTTCTTGGAAAGGAGACACCAAAAATTCAATCTATCCATAAAATTGGATCTTAAGGGAATTCATCCAAAATGTAGGTCTTGACTTTGTTGAAATCTAATGAATGGTTTCCTCCAGCCATAAGGACCTCGCACTTGAACGAAGACCCAACTTAAGTAGTGTATCGACTTCACTGTTTAGTTCTTGAAAGACATGTGTGAATAATATCCTCCCAAACAAGTGTGAATTCAATTCGATAAAATACACCAAAGGTTGCAATGCAACATTTAATGAATTAGTTGTTGATTCTTCATCCATGTGATAATTAGTAACGGGTCTCCAAAACTTAGTCTTTGAACACCCTTGTCCAAAGAAACCACTAGTAAAACTCTAAGTTCCATTAACTGAACATAATTTTGGAACTAATTTCTAAACTTGAACTATGAAAGGGAATAAAATTTCCATTAGGTAATGTTTTCCTCATCACATTTGCAATTTGTAAAATAACTAGGCCCCTAAATCCATGTCTTATGCATCATTTCTCAAGTTAACATTATTTTTTAAAGCAAGCCATGCATGAATAAGAATATTCATTTTTGAAGTATTGGCCTTCAAAACATTTAACCACCACCAATATTTAACATATTGATTCTCATCAGTTTGTAAAGAATAGTAACCCAGTCTAGTTGTATGCCTTGATCTAATGTCTTAATATTTCTTAAAACAATCCTTAGTACATCTAGATCCTCCCTAATTTTTATATGACTTCTCTTCGACTCAATCATATAGCCATTCTAGTAATTGACAAGTTCATCCTATAACTCCAAAGTCAAAGTAATTCACCCTTGGACTTAGAAACAGGATGCCACTTTTCCAAATTATAACCAATATTATTACTAGAATTCATCTCCATGATAAATGAAGCAAGTATTTCCATGATGAATGTTATATTTTTAACATTTACGCTAGCATTATCTTAGGATCTTTATCTAAGAGAATAACAAGCACAACAGTCAAACATAAGAGACAATAGACATAAATATTTTCCTCGGGGAAACCATAAAGGAGAAAACCCTGCAACTTCCTCAAAGATAGAATCAACACCAAAAGTAAAACCCAAAAATAGTAAGATGATCTCCCGATAGCAGTACTCTCTCTCTCTCTTGTCCCAGCTTCTTCTTCGCTCTTAGTTATGCTCTACAACTGAGTGTGAGTGAATGTGTGATAAATAGAGAGGCTCACTCTCTATTTATACTAATTCCCAACATGACAATAACTCACTAGGGCCGACTTCTCTAGGAGAGTCTAATAACCCTAGGGCCCCACAACCACGGGTACTTTACCCCTTGATCAATAAGGAGGGTTACCCACTATGACTTTACATGAATTGTTTACATTATTGAATCTCTCGATAGGAACATCGGGGCATGACATGACTCAATTACATTACAGATACTTCCCAGAATAAACATCGGGGTACAATACATAAAATATAAAAGTGAATGCATTCCGAAGTTACAAATACATCAACACTCCCTCTTAACTAGGAAGGTATTCTCTCGACACAGTTTATCAGCACGGGTCTTATTCTCTGTATCATCTGGATCGTCAAGTTATCTCCATATTCAAGTCATCTTCATCTTCAAGTCACCTTCATTACTGGATCTAGATCATCACTAGATCTGGATCATCACTGGATCTAGAACATCATTGGATCTGGATCATCTATGGATCTGGATCATCTCTGCTGGATCATCATCACAGGTGCTATCTCTTTATTCTTCTCGTCATAGGAAGTTCTACAGAGCCAACCCTTTTTCATGATGGTTGTAGGCCTAGCCTCCAGGTAGGTCTTCTTCAACGCTTATATCTGACCCTAAATCAGACTGGCCCGCCCAACACTTACATCTGACCATGAGAGGAACACATCCAACATACATGTCAGAAAGGCACGCCCAACACTCACATCTGACCATGAGAGGAACCAATCCAGTCATCTATGTCAGAAAGGCCCAGCACTCACATCTGACCATGAGAGGAACCAATTCAGTCATCTATGTCATAAAGGCTCTGCACTTACATTCGACCATGTGAGGAACCAATCCAACATATATGTTGAAAGGGCTCTACACTTACATCTGACCATGCGAGGAACCAATCCAGCATGTTAGAAGGGCTCTGCACTTACAATTTACCATGTGAGGAACTAATCCAACATGTCAGAAGGGATCTGCACTTACATCGGACCATGGAAGGAACCAATCCTCTTACCATGTCAGAATGGCTCATGAACTCATCACTTCCCCTTGGAAGGGACCTCGATCTGGAGAACACCAAGCTTCTCCCTGAAGTACTCAAGCTTCACTCTAGCCAATGGATTGGTCAACACATCAGCTATCTGCTCGTTCATTGCAACATAGCGGAGCTTTACTGCTCCTCTCTGCACCATATCCCTGATATAGTGATATTTGATCTCGATATGCTTCGACTTATCATGGAACACCGGGTTCTTCGATAACTTCACACAACTCTAGTTGTCGCAATATATACAAGTAGAATCTAACTGGAGATCAAATAAATCAGACAGTAGCTTCCTCAGCCATACTCCCTCACAACTAGCTGAACAAGCTGCAACATACTCTGCTTCAGCTGTACTCAGTGCCATGCAAGACTGTTTCCTGCTAAACCAAGAGATCACACCTGATCCCATACTAAAGCAGCACCCTGAAGTGCTCTTCCTGTTGATGGCACTGCCTGCCCAATCTGAATCAACATAACCCTCCAGGTTAATCTTCTGATTAACCTCATACTTGATCCCATAATCAACTGTACCCTTTAGGTACCTCAGAATATGCTTTTCAACAATCAAGTGAACATGTCTAGGATTTGTCAGGAACTAACTCAATGTGTTCACAACAAAGCAAATATATGATCTTGTATTCGTTAGGTACATCAAGGACCCAATCATTTGATGATACATCATAGCATCAACCATTTCTGACGAAGCATCACTTAAAAGCTTCAGGTTCGATGCCATAGGTGTGGTCATGGACTTGCAGTCCATCATCCCGAATCTCTTCAGGATCTCTACTACATACTTCCCTTGTTCGAGGGAGATTCCATCCACATTCTACCACACCTCCATGCCTAGAAAATAATGCATCATCCCCAAGTCCTTCATCTCGAACTCGACGACAAGCTTCCTCTTTATATAAGCAATCAACCCATCTTCACCTGTTACAAATAGGTCATCTACATACAATAGGTGTTGATGTATTTGTAACTTCAGAATGTATTCACCTATGTATCTTATGTATTGTAACCCGATGTTTATTCCGGGATGTATCTATTATGTATTTGAGTCATGTTGTCATGCCCCGATGTTCTGATCAGGAGGATCAATAATGTAAACAAGTCATGTCAAGTCATGGTGGGTAACCCTCCGATTGTCTAAGTGTTAAAGTCCTCGTAGTTCCGGGGCACTAGGGTTATTAGACTCTCCTAGTAGAGGTCGGCCCTAGTAGGGTTTTAGTCATATCAGGATTAGTATAAATAGAGAACTGGAGTCTCTATTTATCACACAAGTCATACACACTCAAGTGTAGAGCATAGTTGAGGAAGGAGAAGACACTGGGGCTAGTCAAGAAGAAGATTACTGCTGTTGGGAGATCACTTACTGTTTTGGGGCTTTTACAGTTTTGGTGCTGATTCTATCTCTGAGGAAGTTGTGGGGTTTTCTCCTTTATGGTTTCCCCGAGGAAAAACATTGTGTTCATTGTCTCTTGTGTTTGATTGCTGTACTTGTTATTCTCTCAGTTAAAGATCCTAATAATGCTAGCTTAATGTTGAAAAACTAACATGGTATCAGAGCTAACCTGAGAAGAAGACACTGTGCAGCTGCGGAAACAAAGGCTTCCTAGTTTGGGGATCTTCCTCCACAGTTTTTTAGCAAAAGTAAGGTGGAACAACTCTCCTCCTTAGGGTGCATCTTTCTGTCGAAGCAGAATCCAATTCTGAGGTTTTTCAGTTTTGGACCTGTCACTGCTGTCGAAAATTAGGGATTTTTACAAAAGAAGAATTTTTCAGTGAGCCCAGGACTAGATTGATCTCCTCCCCAAAATCAAAGTTAGGGACAAATTTCAAGTCATTTGGGTGGATAGAACTCTGAAAAAGCAAAACCCTAATTTGCTCATGAATAAGCTCTGCAGGATTTCAGCTCAAGTCTCAGATTCGACATCTTGACCTGGTAAGATCTAAGATCTCTTGTATTTCCATTTGAGATTCTCATTTTAAAATGTCTCATCATACCAAGCTTGATGAAAAGCTTGAGGGAGCTGATAACTTTCGAGCTTGGAAGTATAGGATCTCCTTGGTCCTGGAAGAGAATGAATTAGACTCCTACATTCATGAGGAGGTTCCAGTTCCAGAGGGAGATGAGGCAAAGGCCTTACATAAGAAGAAGATGGTTATGGCAAAGAGGATCATTGCTGATTCTATCAAGGATCACCTTATCCCACATGTGTCCTCTCTTAAGACACCTAAAGCTATGTTTGATGCCATAACCAAGCTATTTGAAGGAAAGAACATAAACCGGAAGATGACTCTGAGGAATCAACTGAAGAATGTGAAGATTCAGAATGTAGAAACTATCGAGTCTTACTTCACAAGGGTTTCTCAGATCAAGGAACAATTAGAAGCTGTTGATGAAGAAGTGGAAAATGCAGAGATTGTGATGACTACTTTGAATGGCCTTCCTAGGTCATGGGATGCTTTCATTCAAGGAATCTGTGCTAGAAAGAAGTTAGTCAAATTCAACAGACTATGGGAAGAATGTTCTCAAGAAGAAGCATGGATAGTAGCTCGAGAAGAGAAGATGGGAAGTGAAGACCAAGCTCTCACAGTTCACTCCAAAAGAAGCAGAAGAAGACATCATCACCTTAAAGGTAAGAATCCTCATCATAGAGATAACAATAGAAAGGATCTATCTAGAATAAGATGTTATACATGTGATGAGATAGGGCACTTTGCAAAAGACTGTCCTAAGAGAAAGAACCACTCTCATAAGAAGAAGGGGAACAAAAGAAGACAACATGCTCATGCTGCAGAGGATGATGAACCATCCAAGAAGAGATCCAGATATGAAAGTGAAGATTCTTCAAGCGAGGATGAATATATTCTGATCTCCGCTCTCACAGGTAACATTACTCATGGCAATGATGATTGGCTTATAGACAGTGGGGCTTCCAAACATATGACGAGATTCAAGGAATCCTTTGTAAGATTGTCAGAACATGAATCACCTCACAAAGTGAAGCTAGGAGATGACTACCAATATCCAATAAAAGGTAGTGGGGAATCTTCATATAAACTAGACTCTGGTAAGTCTCTAACAATGAAAGAAATATTGTTTATGCCAGGACTCAAGAAGAACCTTCTCTCCATATCAGCATTGGATGCAAAAGGAATGTGGGTTGCATTCATAGATGTTCAAGTCATTATGTGGCCAAAAGGAAAGACTATCGATGATGCAGTGGTGATTGGAGAACAATAAGGAGGCTTGTACAAATTGAAGGGCCATCCAAAACAAGCCTTGGTCCATGACACAATAGAGCCAAGTGAACTTTGGCATAGAAGGCTTGCACATGTGCATTACAAAGCACTACCTATTGCAAGAAAAGCTGTTGAAGGTCTTCTAGAATTTCAAACCAAACATGATGGTGTCTGCAAAGGATGTGCGAAAGGAAAGAATACAAAGAAGACATTTCCCAGCAGCGAAAGCAAAGCCAAAGGCATACTAGAAATCATCCACTCCGATGTATGCGGTCCTATGTCATCAAACTCACTAAGCGAGTATGCATACTATGTTTCTTTTATTGATGATTTTTCTAGAAAGACATGGGTTTACTTCATGAAGAACAAAGACGAAGTATTCAGTAAGTTCAAGGAATTCAAAGCCTTGATCGAGAACCATACTAAAAAGAAGATTAAGACTCTTCGATCAGATAATGGCGGAGAATTCACTTCGAATGAATTCAAAGAGCTATGTAAAGAATCAGGGATTAAGAGGGAGTTGTCTACTCCTTATAATCCACAACAGAATGGGATTGCGGAACGGAAGAATAGAACTATCATGGAAGCTGCAAGAGCTATGCTTCATGATCAAGATCTACCTATGCATCTTTGAGTTGAAGCTTCCAGAACAACGGTGTATGTACAGAACCGTACTCCACATAGAGTACTCAAGAATAAGACTCCTGAAGAAGTCTTCTCTGGCAAGAAACCAGAAGTCAGCCATCTCAGAATATTCGGCTATCTCGTGTACATACACATTCCAAAAGAGAAGAGAACAAAATTAGATCCTTCAGGAAGGAAGGGCATATTTGTGGGATACTCTGAAAGCTCGAAGGATTACAGAATCTATTTTCCAGGATACAAGAAGATTGACATCAGTAGGGATGTGACATTTGATGAAGACATAGCCTACAACAAATCCAGAAAGAGACCTGCTGAAGAACCTGAAGAAACAGAAGCAGAAGTACCCATAATTCATGATACAACCATGAACGAAGAAGCTCAAGAAGAAGATCAAGATTTTGAGGAACCACAAAGACCTGTAGATCCACCTCTGGAGAAGAATCCTCATAAGAGGAAACCTTCTTGGGTACGTGAACTTATCCAAGGTGCGGAAAGATATGGGGCTCTAGAAGAGAATCACAGAGAAAGAAAGAGGACCAGATCCTGCTCTGGGTATGTAGCCTTACTATGTGATTTCATTGATAAAGAACCTTCTAGTTATGAAGAAGCGGCAGAACATAAAGAATGGAAGGATGCTATGATCGAAGAATATCAATCGACCATGAAGAATGATGTTTGGGATGTTGTCCCAAGACTAGAAGAGAAGTCAGTTGTAACTTCCAAATGGATCTACAAGATCAAGCATGCTGCAGACGGTAGCATTGAAAAGTATAAGGCAAGATTTGTAGCTCGAGGTTTCTCTCAGAAAGAAGGAATAGACTATGAAGAAACCTTTGCACCTATAGCCAGATACACTTCCATCAGATCAGTACTTGCTCTGGCTGCAGTGATGAAATGGAAGATACACCAGATGGATGTCAAGACTGCCTTCTTGAATGGTGTAGTAGAAGAGGAAGTGTATGTAGAACAACCACTCGGTTTTGAGACACATGACAGAGAGTCTCATGTATGCAGATTGAAGAAAGCCCTATACGGTTTGAAATAGGCACCCAGGACCTGGTACGGCAGAATTGACAGCTTTCTATCCAGTTTGAGCTTTACCAAGAGTAAAGAAGATTCCAACCTTTACTACAAGGTTGAAGATGGCAACCCAGTGATGCTCCTACTGTATGTAGATGAACTATTTGTGACAGGTACAGATGGGTTGATTGCTGATACGAAGAGAAAGCTTGTTGCTAAGTTCGAAATGAAGGACTTGGGGATGATGCATTACTTTCTAGGTATGGAGGTGTGGTAGAGTGCAGATGGAATCTTCCTTGGACAAGGGAAGTATGCAGTAGAGATCTTGAAGAGGTTTGGGATGATAGACTACAAGGCTAAGACCACACCTATGGCATCGAACATGAAGCTATTGAGTGATGCTTCATTAGAGTCGGTTGATGCTACAATGTATCGTCAGATGATTGGGTCATTAATGTACCTGACAAACACAAGACCAGATATTTGCTTTGCCATGAAAACCTTGAGCCAGTTTCTAACAGATCCGAGACATGTTCACTTGACTGCTGCAAAGCAAATTCTAAGGTACCTGAAGGGTACAATTGATTATGGGCTCAAGTACGATGTGAATCAAAAGATTAACTTGGAGGATTATGTTGATTCAGATTGGGCAGGCAGTGCCATCGATAGGAAGAGTACTTCAGGGTGTTGCTTTAGTATGGGATCAGGTGTGATCTCTTGGTTTAGCAGGAAGCAATCCTGTGTGGCACTGAGTATAGCTGAAGCAGAGTATGTCGCAGCGTGTTCAGCTAGTTGTGAGGAAGTATGGCTATGGAATCTACTGTCTAATATATTTGATCTCTAGTTAGATGCTACTTGTATACATTGTGACAACCAGAGTTGTGTGAAGTTGTCAGAGAATCCAGTGTTCCATGACAAGTCGAAGCATATCGAGATCAAGTATCATTATATCAGGGATATGGTGCAGAGAGGAGCAGTGAAGCTCCAGTATGTTGCAATGGAGGAACATATAGCCGATGTATTGATGAAGCCATTGGCTAGGTTGAAGTTTGAGTACTTCAGGGAGAAGCTTGGTGTTCTCCAGATTGAGGTTTCCTCCAAGAGAAAGTGACAAGACCCATAGCCATTCTGACATGGTGAGAGGATTGGTTCCTTCCATGGTCAGATGTAAGGGCTGAGCCATTCTGTCATGGTGAGAGGATTGGTTCCTTCCATGGTCAGATGTAAGGGCTGAGCCATTCTGTCATGGTGAGAGGATTGGTTCCTTCCATGTCAGATATGAGTGCTGAGATCTATAGCCATTCTGACGAGTAGTTTAGATATAAGGGCTGAGCCATTCTGTCATGGTGAAAGGATTGCTTCCTTCCATGTCATATATGAGTGCTGGCCATTCTGTCGAGAAGGACAGATGTAAGGGCAATTGCCATTCTTTGAATGGAGCTGCCTGGTGAGGTACCAGGAACACTTAGTCTAGGAATGAGTAGCCATTCTAATGTGATAGAGGGATGTGTTCCCACTTGATCAGATGTAAGGGCTGAACCATTCTGTCATGGCTAAAGGATTAAGTTCCTTCCATGTTAGATGTGAGTGTTGGCCATTCCGACGAGTAGGCCAAATGTAAGGGCAACTACCATTCTCTAGGAGAATGGAGGCACCTAGTCAATTACCAGGTAGCTCAGTCAAGGAGGACTAGGGGCCATTCTGATATGACTGTAGGATTGGTTCCTACAAGATCAGATATGAGCAGGATGTGTTCCCACCTAGATGAATGTAAGTGCAAAAATCTTTCATCATTGTGAGCAGGATGTGGTTCCGGCCTGGGTGGAAGAACAAAGTTCTTCCATCATTGTGAGCAGGATGTGGTTCCGGCCTGGATGAAAGTGAGGAAATATTCCATCATTGTGAGCAGGATGTGGTTCTAGCCTGGGTGAAAGAACATAATTCTTTCATCATTGTGTGCAGGATGTGGTTCCAGCCTGGATGGAAGTGCAGAACTCTCCCATCATTGTGAGCAGGATGTGTTCCAACCTGGATGGATGTGAGTACTGTGCCCTTCTGACGAGTAGGTTAGATGTAAGTGCTAAATCCTTTTCATAGATGATAGTAGTTGTGTCCTATCATGCTGGTGAATGTGAGTGCTGGGCCCTTTTGATGAGTAGGTCAGATGTAAGTGTTGGAGAAGACCTACATGGAAGCTAGGCCTACAATCAGCATGAAAAAGGGCTGGCTTTGTAGAAATTCCTATGACGAGAAGAATCATGAGATAACACCAGGATGATCCAGATCGAGTGATGATTGAGATCCAGTGATGATGATCCAGCAGTGATGATCCAGATCGAGTGATGATCGAGATCCAGTGATGATCTAGATCGAATGGTGATCCAGATCCAGAGATGATGCCTCATGATGATCTAGATCGAGTGATGACCGAGATCCAGTGATGATAGCCAGTGATGATCCAGATCGAGTGATGATCAAGATCCAGTGATGATAGCCAGTGATGATCTAGATCGAGTGATGATCCAAATCCAGAGATGATGCCTCATGATGATCCAGATTGAGCGATGATCCAGATCCAGAGATGATGTCCCATGATGATCCAGATAGAGAGATGATCCAGATCCGATGACTTGAAGACAAATATGACTTGAAGACTCAAGAAGACCAGAGATGCAGATGATGAGATGATCCAGTTGATACAGAGAAGAAGGCTAGTGCTGAAAATTGTGTCGAAAGAATACCTTCCTAGTTAAGAGGGAGTGTTGATGTATTTGTAACTTTGGAATGTATTCACCTATGTATCTTATGTATTGTAACCCGATGTTTATTCCGGGATGTATCTATTATGTATTTGAGTCATGTTGTCATGCCCCGATGTTTCGATCAGGAGGATAAATAATGTAAACAAGTCATTTCAAGTCATGGTGGGTAACCCTCCGATTGTCTAGGTGTTAAAGTCCCCGTAGTTCTAGGGAACTAGGGTTATTAGACTCTCCTAGTAGAGGTCGGCCCTAGTAGGGTTTTAGTCATGTCAGGATTAGTATAAATAGAGAACTGGAGTCTCTATTTATCACACAAGTCATACACACTCAAGTGTAGCGCATAGTTGAGGAAGGATAAGACACTGGGGCTAGTCAAGAAGAAGATTACTGCTGTTGGGAGATCACTTACTATTTTGGTACTGATTCTATCTCTGAGGAAGTTGTGGGGTTTTCTCCTTTATGGTTTCCCTGAGGAAAAACACTGTGTTCATTGTCTCTTGTGTTTGATTGCTGTACTTGTTATTCTCTCAGTTAAAGATCCTAATAATTCTAGCTTAATGTTGAAAAACTAACAGTAGGAGTATCATTGGGTTCCCTTCTTCAACCTTGTAGTAAAGGTCTGAATCTGCTTTACTCTTGGTAAAGCCCAAACTAGATAGGAAGCCATCAATTATGTCGTACCATGTCCTGGGTGCCTGTTTCAAACCGTACAGGGATTTCTTCAATTTACACACATGAGACTCCCTGTCATGTGTCTCAAAACCGAGTGGCTGCTCCACATACACTTCCTTTTCTACTACACCATTCAAGAAAGCAGTCTTGACATGTATTTGGTGTATCTTCCATTTCATTACTGCATCCAGAGCAAGTACCGATATGATGGAAGTGTATCTGGCTACAGGTGCAAAAATCTCTTCATAATCTATCCCTTCTTTCTGGGAGAAGCCACGAGCCACAAATCTTGCTTTATGTTTCTCTATGCTACCATCTGCATCATGCTTGATCTTGTAGATCCATTTGGAAGTCACAACTGACTTCCCCTCTGGTCTTGGGATAACATCCCAGACATCATTCTTCATGATCGAATGGTACTCTTCAATCATAGCATCCTTCCATTCTTTCTTCGTTGTCACTTCTTCATAGTTGGAAGGTTCTTTATCGATGAAGTCACACAATAGTGCTACATAGGTGGAGCAGGACTTGGTTCTTTTCCTCTCTCTGTGTACTTCTTCTGGAGCCCCATATCTTTCTGCACCTTGGATAGCCTCTCGTACCCATGCAGGTTTTCTCTTGTTAGGATTCTTCTCTTGGGGTGGATATACAGGTTCCTGGGGTTCTTCTATTTCTCGATCTTCATTTTGATTTGCATCGTTCATAGTTGTATCTTGAATTCTGGGTACTTATGTTTCTTCAGAGTCTTCAACTGGTCTCTTTTTGGATTTTTTATAAGCTGAGTCTTCGTCAAATGTTACGTCTCTGCTTATGTCGATCTTCTTGAATCAGGAAGTATATTCTATAAGATTTTGAGCTTTTAGAGTATCCCACAAATATACCCTTCTTTCCTGAAGGTTCTAACTTTGTCCTCTTTTCTTTTGGAATGTGTATGTACACTGGACAGCCGAATATTCTGAGATGGCTAAATTCTGGTTTCTTACCGAAGAATACTTCTTCAGGTGTCTTGTTCTCAAGTACTTTATGCAGAGTACGGTTCTGTACATACACAGTTGTTCTAGCAGCTTCTTCCCATAAATGCAGAGGAAGATCTTGATCATGAATCATTGCGCTTGCAGCTTCCATAATCGTTCTATTCTTTCTCTTTGCAACCCCATTCTATTGTGGATTATATGGAGTGGTTAACTCCCTCTTAATCCCTGAACCTTTACATAGTTCTTTGAATTCATTTGATGTGAACTCTACACCATTGTCTGATCGAAAGGTCTTGATCTTCTTTTATGTATGATTCTCGATCAAGGTTTTGAACTCTTTGAACTTGCCGAATACTTCATCCTTGTTTTTCATGAAATATATCCATGTCTTCCTAGAAAAATCATCAATGAAAGAAACACAGTATACATACCCACTTAATGAGCTGGATGACATTGGACCGCATACATCAGAGTGAATGATTTCCAAGATTCCTTTTGCTTTGCTTTTGTTACTTGGAAATGCCTTCTTTGTATTCTTTCCCTTCACACATCCTTTGCAAACTCCTTCATGTTTTACCTGTATTTCTGGAAGTCCTTCGACAACTTTGCTTGCAAGTGGTAGTGTTCTGTAGTGTACATGTGCAAGCCTTCTATGCCAAAGTTCATTTGGCTCTACTGATTCATGAACCAAGGCTTGTTCTGGTTGGCCCTTCAATTTGTATAATCCTCCCTCTTGCTCTCCAATTACTATTGCATCATCAATAGTATTTCCTTTTGGCCACATGAGGACTTAGCCATCTACAAATGCAACCCTCATGCCTTTTGCATCAAATGCTGATATGGAGAGAAGATTCTTCTTTAGTCCTAGTACAAACAAGACATCCTTCATTTTCATAGACTTTCCAGAGTCTAGCTTGTAGGAGGATTCACCACTACGTTTTATGGGATATTGGTAGTCATCCCCAAGTTTTACCTTATGGGGTGAATTATGTTTGGATAGTTTCATAAAGGATTCCTTGAATCCCGTCATGTGATTGGAAGACCCACTGTCAATAGGCCAATCTTTGCTTCCATGTGTGACAGTTCCCGTGAGGGCGGAGATCAAAACATATTCTTCATCACTTGAAGAGTCTTCATTTTCTTGTTTTACTCTTTTTCTGGGAGGATCATCATCCTCTGCAGCGTGAGCATGATGTAATCTTTTGTAGTTCTTCTTCTTCTTAGAACCATTCTTATTCATGGGACAATTTCTAGCAAAATGTCCTCTTTCATCACATGTATAGCATCTGAGTTTGGATAGATCCTTGTTTGTTTTTACAGAATTATCTTTCTGGTGAGAGTGCTTACCGTGTGATGATGATTGTCCCTTCTGCTTTTCTTGGAGTGTACTGTGAGAGCTTGATCTTCATTTCCCATATTTTCTTCTTAAGCTGCTATTCGATCTTCTTCTTGTGAGCATTCTTCCCACAGTCTACTAAACTTGATTAGCTTCTTTCTAGCACATATTCCTTGGATGAAAGAATCCCATGACCTAGGGAGGCCATTCAATGTGGTCATCACAATTTTTGCATTCTCTACTTCTTCATCCACTGCTTCAAGTTGTTTCTTTGATTTGGGAGACCCTTGTAAAGTATGACTATATGGTCTCCTCATTCTGGATCTTCACATTCTTCAACTGGTTTCTCAAAGTCATTTTCCAGTTTATGTTCTTCCCTTCAAACAGTTTGGTCAGGGCATGAAACATAGCGTTAGGTGTCTTTAAGGAGGACACCCATGGTATGAGGTGATCCTTGATTGAATCAACAATAATCCTCTTAGCCATGACCAATTTCTTCTTGTGTAAGGCTTTAGCCTCATCTCCCTCTTGAACTACGCCCTCTTCAGTGATGTAAGAGTCCAACTCATTTTCTTCCAGGACCAGGGAGATCCTATAATTCCAGGCTCGAAAGTTATCAACTCCCTCAAGGTTTTCATCAATATTGGTACGATGAGATATCTTAACTGAGAACGTCAAATGGAAATACAAAATATTTAGTTCTTACCAGGTCAATATGTCAGAACTGGATCTGGAGCTGAATTTATGCAGAGTTGGTTCAGGAGTAGATTAGGATTTGACTTTCCCGAAGTTCTGTCCAACCAAAAACTTTGATCTTGATCTCTAAACTTCGATTTTGGGGAGGAGATCAATCCAGGCCTGGGCTCACTCAAAAATTTCACTTATGTGGAAAGCCCTAATTTTCAACAGTAGTGTCGGGTCAAAAACTGAAAATGCTCAGAATTAGATTTCTCTTCGACAGAAAGATGGGCCCTAGAGAGGAGAGTCATCCTAACCTCCTTTTGCTGAAAACCTATGGAGAGAGATCCAAAAAGTAGGAAGCCCTAGTTTCCGCAGATGCATAGTGTCTTCTTCTTAGGTTAGCTCTGATACCATGCTAGATTTTTAACATTTAAGCTAGCATTTTTCTTAGGATCTTTAACTGATAGAATAACAAGCACAACAATCAAACCTAGGAGACAATAGACATAAGATTTTCCTTGGGGAATCCATAAAGGAGAAAACCCCACAACTTCCTCAAAGATAGAATCAACACCAAAAGTAAAACCCAAAAACAGTAAGATTATCTCCCGACAGTAGTAGTCTCTCTCTCTCTCTTGTCCTAGCTTCTTCTTCTCTCTCAGTTATGCCCTACAACTGAGTCTGAGTGAATGTGTGATAAATAGAGAGGCTCACTCTCTATTTATAATAATTCCCGACTTGACAATAACTCACTAGGGCCGACTTCTCTAGGAGATTCTAATAACCCTAGGGCCCCACAACTGCGGGGAATTTACCCCTTGATCAATAAGGAGGGTTACCCACTATGACTTTACATGACTTGTTTACATTATTGAATCTCCCAATAGGAAGATAAGGGCATGGCATGAATCAATTACATTACAGATACTTCCCGGAAAAATAAACATTGGGGTACAATACATAAAATATACAAGTGAATACATTCCGAAGTTACAAATACATCAACAATGATTTGCCTAGCCACTTTTTCTTGGGATATTGTCCTTTTGGAAAGAAGTTGGTTAGTTCCTCATAAATATCCTCATACATCAACCTATTATATTCATCTGAAACTAACTTAGGAAACAACAAAACAAACTTAATGGTCCATGTAATACTAACACCATTGAGTTCATGATATATCTTGTCATGTTTAATCCCCCGTAATCCCTCAACTATCAACCCCATGTAAATTAAACTGTGGTTTCCAACTTGTGTTAGGGAAAGTTGCCATTCACTTCAAACTTGTGCTCTCCAAGTGATATTAAGAAAGAATATGACATTATAATGATGAAGGAAAAATAACATCACTATGTTTCTTTTATGGTTATTGTGACTATATATCTTAGAAAGTGTATCTCTTTCTACATGTCAATAAAAGTTAATTTTCCCTAGATTTTTTCAACATGTTCTTAAAAATCTTGATAAATTACACAAGCTTTATTGTTGATTAGTTGTCTTTGTTTCTTGCTCTCATCTAAATTGTCCTTGTTTTCCTATATCATATTTGTAAATGTTGGTATAATTTAAATATTTTTTATATACACTAATATTATTTAATTTTTGTATCTATTAAGATTGCCCCCTCTAGGGCATTGCTCGAGGAGGAAGAGGTGCAATTTGTACAAGTTCCTATTCAATAACATCGAGAGAATATTGAGGATCAAGCTACTAATCCTATGGAAGAATATAATGATGTTGATAACACAGTTGAAGAAGATGAAGAAGATGGGACAAATAGATTTATATAGGATACATTTAATAATGTTGGAATGGATGATGATGACAACAAGTTTGATGTTGCTTATGATATACTTGTACTTCAAAAGGCTAGTGAACCTCTTTATGAGGGATGAGAAACAAGTTTTCTCTCTTCTATATATTGTTGTTGGTGAGCATAAAGGTTGTAAATGGTTTATCAAACACATGTGTCACACAACTCCTAAGGTATGTAATATGTAATGGTTCTTTGTTATATTCTCATAATTCCATGTTTGTGGCAATTGTTCAAGTGCGAAAGCATAACACAGTTAATGGATTACCATGCAAAGAATAGAAGTGAAGATGATGTTCTTCAAATTCCTGCAGATGGATCTATGTTTACAAAGATAGGGGACATATGGACAAAGTTTAAAGTAGAACCTTGTAATCTTAGGCTTTCATTGGAAGTTGATGGTGTCAATCCATTTGGAGAGCTCGGATCTGTTAATTCGACATGGCTTATTTTTGTTATTAAGAATAACATTCCTCCATGGATGTCCATAAAGAAGGAACACATGATGTTGGAAATGATTGTTCCAGGTATTAATTTTTTTAGAATACTTTTTTTAACACGGTAACTGTTGAAATAATGTAACTTCGAAGAAAATTCTACTTGTACTTCACATTATTATTAATCCTCCTTCGGGAGATGTTATCGATGTAAAAGGTCATGTAAATTTCATTGGGTAAACCCTCAGTTGTAAGTCGGGTCAATAACACCCATAAAAGATAAATATAATTATTATTGTGAAGTGTACCTAGGTAGGTTGACCTAGTAAGGTAAAATGTCAGTTGGGAAGTTTAGTATAAATAGGGAGGCACTCTCCCTACACACACACTCACACTTGTATTGCGCAAGAGAGAGAGAAAGAAGGAGGAGGACTAGTGTCTTTGGTGTCTTAGCTCTTATGCTTGGGGTTTGGTATCTCAATTGATGAGACCTTGTTCTTTGGTCATTGCATACTGGTAATCTATATTAAGGAAGTTTTGCTGGGTTTTTTCCCTTTAGGGTTTCCCAAGGTAAATTGTTGTGTACCTTGTGATTGTGTTTCTTTCAGTGATCCTCTTTATCCTGTTATTATGAAAATGTATTAAATTATAATCAAGTTAGGACTCAAGCTATGAAAACATAGAAAACTTAACATGGTATTAGAGCCAAACCCTAGTTTGGCTTGAAATCAGAAAACCAATAAACTAGAAAACCAAAAGTAGAACCAGAAACTGCATTCCAGGATTTTGCAAGTCCATTTTCTAGGGTTAGAATATGGATTCTTGAGAAAATGGCTGTACGATCATACTATCTCAGTCAAGCACATAATTTGGTGAGTACAGTTTTTCATTTTTGAGAAATTTTCATTTTTTTGTCATTTTCTGATCTCCGGGATAGATGTCTCAAAGCACTAAGCTTGATGACAAGTTGGAAGGTATATAAAACTTTCATGCTTGGAAATATAGAATAGGACTCATTCTAGAAGAGCATGATCTTGCAAATTTTATCATGGGAGTTGTGCCAGAACCCAAAGAAGTTGAAGCAAAAGAAAAATACAAGAAATATATGATTAGGGCCAAGAGGATCATAGCTGATCCAATCAAGGATCACTTGACTCCTCATGTATCCTCTAAGGATACACTGAAGGAGATGTTTGATGTCATATCAGGAATGTATGAAGGAAGAAACATCAAGCAGAAGATGAACTTGAGGTCCCAACTCAAAAGTACAAATATGAGAAAGGGTGAATCCATCCATGGATACTTCACAAGAGTCTTTGAATTCAAAGAACAACTAGGAGCAATCAAAGAAAAGATTGATGAAATTGAACTAGTAATGACCGCTCTCAATGGCCTTACAAGAACATGGGAATCCTTCATCCAGACAGTCTGTGTAAGGAAGGAAAGGGTAAAATTTGATGTCCTATGGGAAGAATGTGTTCAAAAAGAAGCTAGAGTAGCTAACCAAGAAGCACTACTTAGAGATGATGATCATGCACTAGCTACTCATACCAGAAGAAGAAAACGAAAACATCATTTCAAAAGGCAAACTCATAAGGGGTCTTATCATCCTAAGAAGTTTCAAAAGAATAAAAAGGGAGATTACAAGCAGAAATACTTCTCCTCTTATCAATGTTACCATTGTGACAAAATATGACACATTGCTAAAAATTGTCCGACAAAGAAAGAAGAATTTAAGAGAAAGATTAACAAAAGACATCACGGTAACTTAGTAGTAGTAGTAGTAGAAGAAGAACCTCCTAAGAAGTTAGAAAAGGTAGAAGTTGAAGAATATGTTCTCTAGAAGATGTATGAACTGAGAGGTCATTCAGAAGCAACCTTGATCCATGATCAAGATCTTCCTATGTACCTATGGGATGAAGCAACAAGGAAAACAATATATGTCCAGAACATAATATCCCATAGTGCACTTGGATTCAAAACCCCTGAAGAAATTTTCACAAGAAAGAAACCAGAGGTAATTCACCTCAAGATATGTGGTTGTTCAATGTTTGTTCATATACCAAAAGAGAAAAGAACCAAATTAGATCTTTCCTAAAAGAAAGGAATATTTGTTGGGTACTGTGAGGTCTCCAAGGCCTTTAGAATCTATATACCAGGTTACCATCATATGGAAATAATCAGGCATGTAACCTTTAATGAGGATGCAACTCTCAAGAAGTTGAGAAAGTGCCAACCTAAAGAAACATATGAAGAAGCTATAGCTCCCAGAGTTGCAGAACCGATGAAGGAAGTTACACCTTCTAATGATAATGAGATCCCATAAGAACATGATATGTTGGAGCCCCAAGAAGCTCCCCACATGAATATATCCCACAAGAGAAATCCATCTTGGGTCCACAATATTATTCCATAAGTAGAAAGGTATGGTGTTCCAGAAGGCTCCATAAGGCAAAGCAAGAAGCCAAATCCATTTCCTACTTAAAGTTTGCAAATTTATAGTATTATTTCTTATCCATGTTAAAGCTTACTTCAACATATCCATCTCTCACTTATTTATATTCTTCTTGCTTAAAATATGTGTTTACAAGTTGGGGTTCCTTTGATTTGGTGGCATCCCTTCTCCCTTCTTGGTCAAGCTAACCACCTCATTAGTTCATTCATCGACGTACATATTTTGATAGTTCAGCCTCATGGATTTTGCACACTATAGGACCATAACTTGGTGGGATTTACACTCTATAGTACCATCACTTGGTGGGTTTAGTGCACTTCTAAGATTTGCAACATACATATTTTCTATATACTTACTCAAACTAACTTCAAGTCTTCATGCTTCTTTCTTGACATCAATGAAAAACACCAAATTTCAACAAAGTCATGGTCCATATGTAAAGAAACTGATAATTGATCGTTTCTCTTGACAAGTAAGCCTAGTGTCTTTAGACTCGTATCAACATATGATGAGTGAGGTTCAGTACCAGAACCAAGGGTCATATGTATAGATGGGGCCTTGGACTAGCCCACACCGACACTAGGTGTATAATCAAGGGTAGACATGGCAATACTAGCTGGAGTTGAGGCACTGGTAACTTGTGTAATAGGAGTAGAGGGTGCTAGCATAGATGCATGTATGCTACTCTCGACACCAGGTTCTTCCTCTTTCAGGAATTCCTACAAAAATAGAATTCATTAATTGAAGCTCTTGGATTCCTTTAAAAACATGTCATATTCTTGAAAGGAATTGATGGAGTATAATTTAAAAAATTATTATGGCGTACTTCTTGATGTGTTCCATCGAGAATTGACTTCTTCTTTCAATTTTGGGAGTATATTCACTTCTCAATTCCGCTAGTTTGTTAGTTAAATTATTAAAACTTTTTTCTAATTTCTATAAGAGGGCCATGATCTCCTAAGATGTCTATGTCATCCTGATCAGGATGAGGCATTGACATGGATACCTACAAATAATCATATCATATAAGTTCGATAAACTATGTAGCAATAATCATTGCACTAGGCTAAAAGAGAACAATATGTAATATAATAATGAACATATGAATGACCATATATTATTTCACCTACCCATGGTCATTGCCTTTCCCTTAATCAACCTGTAACATAAATGATGATTTGTCAACGATATATCAAAATATGGGTAGAAGTTATGATATAAAGTATATGTAATGACAAATAGTAAATATACAATATACATGGTTTTTAGTAAATGATGGACGTGAGTGTTAAACCATAGTTACCTAATTCCTAGATCCTATTAAAAGGTTACTTGATCAACAACTCCTTCCCCAAAAGTATTGATTTTATTGTAGTGACCACAACTTTATTACCATCACACTCTTCAAAAACATAATTGTGTAGTTTGTTTGTGCTTATAGGATGAGTATTGTTTATAAACCCTGTTAGCACTCAGAATGTACCCAGGTTGTAAAAGGCACACCCCGAGGTAACAGCAAAACCACTTTAGGAAGATATTGGTAATTTCTCCCAGAGAGGGATCTCTCAACATGAACTTTACAAATTGCAAGACCAAACGGTAACAATATTTAAAGGTTTATTTATTTGGTTGAAACAATCACATATCCATTGGGCAACGGAGTCATATACATATAAAAAGATTCCCAAAATGCATACACAGGATTTTTCAAAGGCAAGATAATCACATAATTGCAGTCATTTCATTTGTCAGGGTGAAAATAGAAGAAATGAGAGAACAGCCCATCAATACAGAGCGTCTAAGACGAATTCCATATCAACTTTGGTAGAAAATATCATATAATACCTGAAACGATGAATAGAGCATAAGCATATGAATTCTAAACATCAAACACTGTGTTCCAGATACGACAGAAAAAACAGAATGGAGCGTTACACAGGAAAAATTACAAATCACACATAGAAAGAAAGCACGGACTGCAATGTCAATGATACATGAATCTCTGAAAAAGAACTCTCATGCATTCATTTGGTTTTAAAAACAAGACATATATGTTCTCCACAAATTACTTCATCTGATGGGTTCCAACCCCCATCTCATAAAAGAGATACAAATTTATAGATCAAATAATAAGTCTGCCTCCAGCAGATCAATAACAGAATGACCGGCGTAAATTAGAGTTTGTAACTAAAATCCTACACCACTAGGAAGTTGTTACAATTCCATTCCTAACCGATCATAAAGCATGAAACAAATGGATAACAAACTTTGGTCCATCAGCTCCGAATCTTTGCCCCAACAGCTCCATGTCTTTTGCCAAATCAGCTCCAAGTCTTTGCCTCATCAGCTCCACGGTATCTGCCACTTGTTCCTACAGAGGAAGAGTAAACTTTGTTTTCCCCAGCCGCTCTACAACCTTCCACTGTTCGAAACTTGGGGTGTCGCTTTCCATCATTTCCCGGATGGCTACCTTGAGCTCCATGTATGTTTCATAGGACTTTTTAGGCAATCTGGTTCTGATAGCTGTGAACTTCTGCAGGACTTTGAAATCTTCAGTTAGCATGTCCACAATGGTTTGTCCCGACAGGCTCTTCTCCAGCTCATTAAACTTTGAATGGTCCATGCGAGCCCTGACAATCAGGTGATTATAATGTTCCTGCGGGAGCATTCGACCCTTTTCGTTCCAGAAGCATGGCAACCCGTCTTCGAACAGCCCTTCAAACTCTTTTTTGAACCTGTTGACCTGTACCATTAATTCTTCTGATTTGTCCTGAACAATCTTCATTAACTGGTGCTTGTGAATGATTTTCTTTGCTGACAGGACTATTGAGACTCTGTCCTTTATGCCCATGTCATGAAACTTTTGACATGTTAATGAATTCAGGAAATCCAGGGTGTTTTGGGCTGTAGCGAGAGGTCTTTTCGCCATGTGTTCGTTTACCACTCTCAATCTTTGCTGAGATGAATCTATCAATCCACACAAATCATCAATATAATTAAGGTAGTGCCTAAACATGGTAACTTCAATACTTAGGGTGTCCCAAATGATGTGCTTCGCCCCCTGAAGGGGGCCCTTCCCAATACATTTTTCTTTTAGTTCATCAACCTTCTGCTGTAATTGGCTCCTGTCCTGTAAGAGCTGCATTCTGCTTTCACTTACCTTAGTTAACTCGGCTTTCACCTTTTCATTCTCGGCTTGCAATTCCTTAATAGTTTCCTCCCTTAAACTCACTTGGGACATAGACTCCAACAGGTCATCTGCAGA
>LPNX010762645.1:0-10758 GCA_001517045.1 Pseudotsuga menziesii
AAAACTTATACTTAGAAAACCACACTGCAACTTCGAAGCAACTCAAAGAAAAATCCGCATAGTTAAAAATACACAGCCAAAAAATTCTTTAAAATGCACACATCACATATCGACGTGTCCTCTTCAAAAGGGTATCTTTGACTTTTCAATTTTTGAAAAAATAGAAAAAATTGCTTTACGTGGACAAATATGTGTTTAAAACGATGCTGAAATTGAATGTGGTCACTTTCGAAAAATAATAAATAATTGTATAATGCGAAAAAAATTAACAAAAAAATATGCACATCACACTGCATTTTATGTAGATCATGCTCATATATATATATTTTTTAAAATTATTAATGCAAGATTGAATTACTCTACGTGGACATGAGCCACTTATTAGCTTCTTTAAATTTTTAAGGTCACACAGTTCATTAAATGCAAAAATTCACACATTAAATGACATCGAAATATTTTTAAAAAAATATCACTATGAAGCCAACATAATATTCTACAATTTGTTTTTTTACTGCAAGTCAAAAATCATATGGCATATATGTGTTTTGAGGGCTTCTATCTAGCACATGAGTAAAAAATCAGGTTTTCATCGCCAAATTTGGCCAAAAAGTGTTACCCATCTTCATGGAATCACCCTCGAAAACATTAATCTTAGATCTGGCTATCATCAAATTCAAATGAGGGAGGAAGACGTGCCAAAGACTGATTTCATATGCTACTATGGTCACTTTGAGTTCATTGCCTTGCCCTTTGGCCTGAAAAATTCTTGTGACACATTCCAATCATGCATGGAAAATATATTCCACAAGCAACTTTGTAAGTTTGTACAAGTTTTCTTTGATGACATTCTTATTTACAGTAGAACATGGAAGGAACACTTGCATCATCTAGAAGTGGTTTTAAAAATTCTACATGATCAATCTTTGTTTGCTAAGCTATCAAAATGTGAGTTTGGTTTGACAAAAATTTTGTATTTTGGACACATCATTGGTCAAGATGGTGTGAAGGTGAATATGGGAAAAATAAAATCCATTATAGAATGGCCGCGTCCCAAAAATCTCACTGAATTGAGAGGATTCATTGGAATTTGTACCTACTATAGAAAGTTTGTGAAGGGGTTCTCCCAACTCACTTCAAATCTCACTGATTTGACAAAGAAGGATGCTTCCCAATGGCATGAAGGAGCTGAAAAATATTTCGTAAGAATGAAAGAGGTAATGAGTAATTGTCCTATTCTAGCATTGCCTGATTTTTCGAAACCATTTACCTTGGAGTGCGATGCATCAGGGGAGGGAATTGGAGCAGTCCTAAAGCAAGAAAAACACCCAATAGATTTTGAGAGTAGGAATATACATCCACATGAGAAGCTATACTCTATCTATGATTAAGAAATGTTATCCATCATGCATGCTTTGATCAAGTTTAGGCAATAGTTGGTGGTAAACAAGTTTGTGGTCAAAACTTATCATACCAGCTTAAGGTACTTCCTCACTCAAAATGATCTAAATGAAAGGAATCAAAAGTGGGTGAGTAAGATTCAAGCATTTGAATTTGATATTTAATATGTTAAGGGAAAGAATAAAGTGGTAGAAGATTCCTTATCTAGAAGACCTTTTATTTCTCTAATGGATGTTGCATAAAATTGGAAAGCTATATTAGAAGTAGAATATGCCAAGGATAAATTTTCTTGTGAGATTTTTTATGGGACTAACCATGATGAAAGGTATAAGGTGTTGGAAGGAACCAACTAATAAAAATATAGAATCTATTTGGTCTCTAGTTTGAGTTTGAAGGAGAAAGTCTTGAAGAGAGCTCATGATTCTCCTCTAGCAGGCCACCCTAGTTTCTTCAAAACATATAGAATGTTGAGAGAAATATTCTCTTGGAAAGGGTTGAAAAATGATGTTATGAAATATGTCAATGAATTCCCCACATGTCAGAAGAACAAATTGGAGCACACTCATCCATATGGCCTCTTACACCCCTTGCTTATTCCAAAACAAAAAAGGGAGAGCTCCAAAATCTAAGGATTGGATTGAAGAAAGTCAAGAAATTTTGAAGGTTTTGAAAGATAACTTGCAGGTTGCCCAAAATCAACAAAAATAATATGCATATCATCATAGAGTGGAGAGACACTTCCAAGTGAACGACTTGGTATATTTGAGCTTGCAGCCCTAAAAAAAACCATCATAAAGAGTGAAGGTTCAAAAAATCTCAAACCAATGTTTTATGGTCCCTACAAAGTGGTTTGGAAAATTGGAGAAGTGGCCTATGAATTGGAGCTTCCAATAGGAAGTAAAATTCATATTGCATTTCATGTTTCATGTATAAATAAGGTTATAGGTCATCATAACTTAGTTTTAGAAACATTAACTCCCTTGGATGATAAAGGACGACTTATTCTCATTCTGGAAAAAATATTGAAGCCAAGGGAAAGGAAGTTAAGAAGCAGAACAATAAGGGAATGCTTGGTACAATGGAAGGATTTTCCTAATGAGGAATCCACTTGGGAAGATGAAAAATTTTTGTAGCATCCAAACTTGGCATTTCTTGAGGACAAGAAATATTGGGTGGGGAGGACTGTCATGTCCCCATCCCAATAAGCCTACTAGTTACCAATGTTTCACCAACCTACTAGTTCCCTAGGTTGAGGTGGAGGCATTAAATTTTGCAATAAGGGAATTGTGAGACCCAGTAGGACCTTAATTTACCATATAAACATTAAAATGGATCATATAAATAATAAATATGGAGAAAATAAAGTGGCATTGCTTCATGGAGACACTTGGAGGTTCATGGAGACCTTGGGTGGCTAGATTCTTCCCTGCACTTGTTATGACCTACCTCCAAATTATAAATTATGAGGAATGGAATGTTCTTGGGAGACGAATAGGTTTCAAGTAAAATATCATGATCCAAAGGATTCTAATTGGTGAGGAGGAATAACTCCCCATGGAAGAGGAAGAGACTAGGAAGAAAATGTGTGCCACTTAGAGAGAGATTCCCTGCACTCTATGACAACAATGATGGGATATTCTATGACAAAATAAGACCTGATTGCAGACCTCATTTTAGACCTATGAAAATATGACATGTTAGAGCTAATAATAGCCACCAATAGAGCACATTTGGAGATTAGTGGCATCCATATGAATTTGGAAGAGGGTTGAGGTGCGAGGAAGAGGACAAGTGTCATAGGGGTTACCAAACAACTAGGATGAGTTGGAGGAAGACTATGGAGGAGAATTAGACCTTAGAGGACCTTATGAGGATTATAAAAATATGTCACAAGGAAGGATAATGGATTTTTATCATTTAATAATTTTCCTTTGGCATGTTGGAAAGCACTATCTTGTCCATTGCACTGTGAGTGCTCACTCTCTTTGTTAGTGAGCCAATTTCGAGGGAGTTGGACTCTCATAGAAATTGGTTGTTGGAGGGGAAAACCTGACCTATAATTTATATCTGATTTTTTTTTATTATTATTGAATATAGAAGGCTGATACAATTCTTGATTCGCCTCTTTCCCCATTCTTTCATCCCCCATCTCATTATTCCCATGTTTTCATATGATGGCGCACTAGTGTGAATGGTGTGTGCGCTTTGTTGAGCTCAGTTGATGCCCGGATATGGTTGAATGATTTTTTTCTCTATAATATGTTCCCCATACTCTCTTTAAGTCGAATTAGAAAAAATACATATGCGAAATGCCCACATTTCCAAGCTATGGTTTGACTAGTTTCCATGTATTGATTTCCATTTCGAAGGAGTTGTGTATCTAATTTGTGTTGAGGATTTTATCTGATGTTAAATGTTGTTAATTATGCTATTTGTATGTTGTATATTTTATACATTCTTCATGCTCTGTTCTGAACCATTTCATGTACACTTTATGAGTTGAAGTAAAGCTATCAATGTCATTTCCCTTAAGCAATATCACTGAAAATTAGCATTCAAATGTGGAGCTCTATAACTAGTTTGTAGAAATTATAACCACATATAATGGTAGAAAATGAGGTATAATATAAGTCCCTATACTCTATTTATCAATTTTTTAGGGTCGCATATGAGTTGGGAATCCCTTTTCGCTTACACCCTAGGGGGGATTTCACCACAATTTACTAGTATTTTTCCCTTTTTTCCAATAACCCCAAATGAAGTTGCAGAGGTCTAAAACCAGTTATAAAGTGACCAAATAGTATGTTTAGAGTTATTAATACTCAACATACCATTCCCTACCAAATTCGGGACCATTTTGTGTCATTTGGAACTCATAGAGTCAAGACTAGTTAACCCGAATTTGCCCCAAATTGTGCCTTTGTCTAGAAATTCCAAGTTGGGACATTAAAAATTCATTGTCTCAAAATATATTAACCTGAATCAACACTCACACCCATCTTGAATCATATTGGAGTTGAACCCCTTTTCAAACATATACATTCAATTCCTTACAATGAGTCAAGCATTTCTTACAATACTTTGTATCCCCAACATTGCCTCTATGACTTCTCATCTATAAGGTGCAATTAATTTCTCTTAAACGAATTCCATTTTTATTTTTATCTCAAGGAAATAGATTTTACCTCCCATAACAACATGTGTATTTGTAGACATTGACAATCTAACTCCATGAGCTTTACCTTCCACTGCAAAATGCACTCCTTCTATCAACAACCAAAAGATATTGAAGCTTCATGTTTCATCTCTCTTGTAGCAATGTCGATGTAATACCCTCAACAATCCAAATATCAAATTAATTTCCCAGAATTTATAATCATTCCTCGATAACTATAAATATAAAAATTAAAGAATTATTTTTACTAAACATCCCATTATTCTTGTCCAAATAGAAATACTTCAAACAAAGAGAAGGAACATCAAGAATTACAGTAAGAATTACATTATTCTCATATATATACAAATAATTCATACAAATAGTTACCTAAACCTATAATCTAGACTTACAATTACACAGTTGAAGCCACCAAATATTGATTTGAAGCAACTCCTCAAGAAACCATGTTTGGGGGGACCACTCTCCTCCCAACAATCCCTTAACCATAGGCTAAGAGCCCCTGGGCCTAATCCCTCACCAAACATATCAAGTCATTCAACACAATCATCAACAAAAATCTACCACATCCCCAAGCCTCCATCTCCTCCAAACACCTAAGAATCACGAGGAAGAGGAACAATGGAGGGAGGAGAGACCCTTCCCCTTCTCCTTTATCCAAATTAATCTTTCCAAACTCCCCAAGGATGGACACATGTCCCCATGCAAAATTCTATTTAAGATATAAATAGCTCATAATTACATATTTTATTAACAACTCCTTAAACCTAAGCCATGATTAAATTAGCTTAATTCGTTAAGTTATGCATTTAAATTCTTATGAACCCCATTCCCTTTAAGTATTATAACATAAGCATACATAATATAATACTATTGTGTAGGGATAGGACCCACTCATGTGGCCATCAAGAGTATGTCCCATGCCTGCACTATAACCCTGGCATGCCCCCTAGCACTAATGCATGTGGCCGAGGGGTGTTACATACTCCCCCATTAAAGGAAATTTGTCTCGAAGTTATTGTTACAATATTCCTAGCCATAACACTTTTTATTATCCTTTACATACCCTCTCCCATAATCATACCATCTCATCAACCTCCAAACACCTTGAATACTTTAGATGGTCCTGTTATCCATGGCATAATCCCTCTACTGCAACTAGTATAAGGGGCATCCATGATGGTGTAACTGCAACAAGAATCAGGAGTCTCATCATAAATTTGATAAGGTGAGAGTATAACTCTCAATATAACCTCAACTTATGGCATCGATCTAGGGATTAAGGTCTTTCAGTCTTAACTGGGTGCTATGACCCCTAGGCCTCATCTGGAGGGTACTAGGAATCTGGTCTAGTGCACTAAACCATGCACACCAATAATCTCATAAGGTTGGCATAAAATTCCCTCCACACCTCCCACCAGGAAATCAACCCCAGTCATCAAAATTCATTTCTCCATATACCTTCCCCTTGGTGAAATACCTCATGATATGGACTTTCGAAACTATACAAAGAAAATAAATTGTTGGCAAGGTATTAACGAGTGATTTTGTCCCTGCACCATAACTTCCTTGTGGTTATGGCATCCCACAAGATCGTGGTTTCTATAATGACCTGGCCTTGAAGGAACCGGAGTGGATTCCTATAACATTTCCACTCATAATCATATAATCAGTCATTAATCATCATAAAACATGTCCATATATGATTACCACATCACTTCCTAATCAAGTGCAATTATTGCATCACATCATGTGTGCTACAAAATCAACAACACATGTTATCATAACCATCTCACATCACCATGAATGATGTGAGTTGGTTATGATATCTGGAACCATTTCCAACAAGGACTGCATAATAACGACATCATAACCATATATATGTGGATTATAATAACAATTAATTCATAAACCAGGATCGTAGACATTTTCATTAAGTGCCATGTAACACATCCCTCATTCACTTCCTCATAACCCTCTTCAAAGAAATGTTGAAAATATTTAGATGGTAGATTACAAGAGAAAAATACAACAAAGGTTGATTTATAATGCCAAAGAAACACTACATGAACCAATTTTCCATTAGTAACACTTTCTTCATATCAACCATGTGTTCGCAGTTTGTAATATATTTGTGAACAATGGTATTATGACTTATATCTATGATAAGCCATTAAATATCGATTCAATAACGCATCATAGGGAATCACTATGATATGCATCAAATGGAATCACCATCCTATGAGGCATCTAAGGAAATATTCTTATCATAAACAACATCACATAGTATAAAGTACAAGCATCCAATGAAATCATCATTCTGTCTAGTATAAAATAAGTATCCCCGTCATAAACATGATCACATGCTAGAAAATAAAAACATTACATGAAATCATCATGTCATCGTATCATGGTGATACCCAAATCATGAGCTATATTTCCACAAATAATCGCATGCCATACCATCAAATCATTTATCAACATATACACAAGTGTTGATAGCCTTATGAATGTGATAACAATCTTAGCATCTAGGATGTGTAAAACAATTAAGACATCATGAAAATTCATATCATGATCAATCAACTCTAACCAATTTCACTAGTATGCCTGAATAATCAACAATACATACAATATATCACATCTAATGCCATAGAATATACGATATATATGGTATATCTAGATATAATTAAGTTTTCCAATATAGGTTGCCTCTGTAAAGGGTTCATCATGAAATACCTTCATGAATGCCATGAACAGTAATTGGTAGGACAAGTCTAATCAACACATGAAATAGAATTTTCATATATATATTTTTTCCTAAAGGCCGACTTTTCTCTATGTTACATCTTCTATGTCATGTCATGCTTTATGATTTTCAGGTTTTTTAAGTTTAAGTAATAAGTATCATGGTTAAAAGCATATAAAGGAAGTCTAGCTCCAAGACAATTGTTGATGTATTTGTAACTTCAGAATGTATTCACTTATATATCTTATGTATTGTACCCCGATGTTTATTCCGGGAAGTATCTGTAATGTAATTGAGTCATGTCATGCCCCGATGTTCCTATCAGGAGATTCAATAATGTAAACAAGTCATGTCAAGTCATAGAGTGTAACCTCCTTATTGATTAAGGGTTAAAGTCCTTGTAGTTGTGGGGCCCTAGAGTTATTAGACTCTCCTAAAGAAGTTGGCCCTAGTGAGTTATTGTCAAGTCGAGAATTAGTATAAATAGAGAGTGAGCCTCTCTATTTAACACACATTCACTCACACACAGTTGTAGCACATAACTGAGAGAGAAGAAGAAGATGGGACAAGAGAGAGAGAGGCTACTGATGTCGAGAGATCATCTTACTGTTTTTGGGTTTTACTTTTGGTGCTGATTCTATCTCTGAGGAAGTTGCAGGGTTTTCTCATTTATGGTTTCCCTGAGGAAAATCTTTGTGTTTATTGTCTCTTGTGTTTGATTGTTGTGCTTGTTATTCTCTCAGTTAAATATCCTAAGATAATGCTAACTTGAGTGATAAAAATCTAGCATGGTATCAGAGCTAAACTGAGAAGAAGACACTGTGCAACTGCGGAAACTGGGGATTCCTATTTTTTGGATCTCTCTCCACAGATTTTTAACAAAAGAAGGTTGGGATGACTCTCCTCTCTAGGGTGCATATTTCTGTTGAAACACAATCTGATTCTGAGCATTTTCAATTTTTGACCCGACACTACTTTTGAAAATTAGGGCTTTCCACAGAAGTAGAATTTTTGAGTAAGCCCAGGCCTGGATTGATCTTCTCCCCAAAATCGAAGTTTAGAGATCAAAATCAAAGTTTTTGGTTGGGTATAACTTCGGGAAAGTAAAACCCTAATTTTCACTAGAACCAGAAAACCAGCACTGTAGAAGATCAGCTCCAGATCCAGTTTTCAGCTTCTCAAATTGGTAAGATCTGTTGATGTATATGTAACTTCGGAATGTATTCTTCTATGTATTGTAACCCGATGTTTATTCCGGGATGTTTCTATTATGTATTTTAGTCATGTTGTCATACCCCGATGTTCCAATCGGGAGGATTAATAATGTAAACAAGTCATATCAAGTCATTAGGTAAGTCCCCACAGTTTTGGGGCACTTGAGTTATTATACACTAATTAAGGTGTAGGCTCGAGTAAGTAATTATAAGTTGAGCCTACGTGTGAAAGTGCACTTCAAGTGAATGGAAGAATATAAATAGAGAGTGAGAGTCTCTCTATTTATCACTGGTACATCACATCACTTACTCTCTCAAGTGTGGCGCACTAGTGAAGAAGGAAATACTGGGACTAGACAGAAGAAGAAGACTACTGCTGTTGGGAGTGCATCTTACTGTTTTGGGGTCTTACATCTTGTGGTGATTCTATCTTAGAGGAATTTGCAGGGTTTTCTTTATTTATGGTTTCCCCGATCAAAACTCTTTGTGTCTCTTGTCTCTTGTGATGTGCTTATGTTTCATTGCTGTGCTTGTTATTCTCTCAGTGAAAAGATCCTAACATAATGCTAGCTTAAATGTTGAAAAACTAACATGGTATCAGAGCTAACCTGAGAAGAAGACATTGTGCAGCTACAGGAACTAGGGCTTCCTATTTTGTGGATCTTCCTCCACAGATTGTTAGCAAAAGTATGCTAGAATGACTCTCCATTGAAGGGTGCATCTTTCTGTCGATGCGGAATTCAATTTCAAGCATTTTCAGTTTCGATGTGGAAATTAGGGCTTTCTACAGAAGAGGAATTTTTGAGTGAGACCAGCATAGGGTTATTATCCTCATCAAAACCAAAGTTTAGAGACCTAGATAAAGAAATTTGGTTGGGTAAAACTCCAAGAAAGTCAAACCCTAGTTTGACCCTGAGCTAGGAGAAACCCTAAATACTAAAACTGCTAAGTTTTGGTACAGTCCCTATATTTCGAGATTGGTGAAGTATTAGAAGATGAAAATTGTAGGGGCCAAAGATAAAATCCTGATGAACACTGTGTCCAACAATCAGCCTTAGATTCGCTATATTCTGGGAGATATGATCTCTCCAAGTTAGGGCTCCATCCTCTTCCAGAAATCATCCATAAACAGGACACCTGGGGAGATCTGCAATATCTTGAGCTACAAAGGTCAAAATGGAATTCCTGAAGATGTTCCAGAAAGGGAATGGACTGTACATTCGTTTTTCTGAATATCAGACTTAGAAGATGAACCAGTGACACGTGGCATGCAGTACAACTTTGCTGTTCTGAACAGTCCTGTAACAGGTCATCTTGGGAAAAGGATCATAAATCCCAAATGGTGGAACCAATTCTGATGAAACCCACGGTGTTGGATCAGGGACATGCGAGGTTACCTTAGTACAAAATTTTAAACATAGAGGATCATTAATTTCAGAGATATCACAGAAACAGTAACAGGAATTTCTGTAGAAGAAATCAGAAAATTAGGGCTTCCTGTTTCAGGAGCATCCCTCCACTGTTTTCAGAAAAGGAGTACATTGGACAGCTCCATTTGAAGAGATCTATCTGTTTGTCCAATCAGATCTAAAATTTTCCAAGTTTTGAAAATTAGGGTTTCTACGACAAACCCTAGATCAACAAACTCCGGGACAAGGACAGACACCTCAAATCGGTAAGATCTAATCCTTTGCTATTTCCATTTGAGGTTCTCATTTCAAAGTGATCTATCACATCATCTTGGTGACAAGCTTACAGAAGTTGACAACTTCCAAGCCTGGAAGTATATGATCTCTCTGAAGAAAATGGATTGGACACCTACATGAGTATGGAGGTTCCAGTTTCAGAGGGAGACGAGGTTAGAAGCCTTTCACAAGAAGAACTTGGTCAAAGAAGACATCATGCTCATGCTGCAGAGGATGATGAACCATCCAGAAAGAGATCCAGATATGAAAGTGAAGATTCTTCAAGCAAGGGTGAATATGTTCTAATATCAGCTCTCACAGGTAACATTACTCATGGTAGTGATGATTGTCTTATAGACAGTGGGGCTTCCAAACATATGATGGGATTCAAGGAATCTTTTGTAAGACTATCAGAACATGAATCACCTCACAAGATGAAACTAGGAGATGACTACCAATATCCAATAAAAGGTAGTGGGGAATCTTCATTCAAGCTAGACTCTGGTAAGTCTCTAACAATGAAAGAAGTATTATTTG